>LQNS02278078.1:14911407-14921915 GCA_001587735.2 Parhyale hawaiensis | reverse complement strand
TATCCCAAGCAGAGATGGTGGAAAAGCTGTGGCCACAAAATATTCTAATAGCTTCGCTGTACGGGGAGCAAGATTGTTTAACAAAATGCCTCGGCATATTCGAAACGCCACTGATATCAAAACCGTAGAGTTAAAAAATTTGCTGGATTCGCATTTAAGAAGAATACCAGATAGACCAGCGGTCAGCGGTTACGTGCACTGTGGAGATAATTCGCTGCTGGCTCTCTCTTTGGTCGCAAACTGCCTCACCACAGAAGACACCCAGCAGAGTGACTCCACACACGTGGGGTGACGTGAACAACGTCACCTGGACTTCTTCCGAAGACTCTCAAGGTAAGGTAACTCAAGGTATCTAAATATTAAGGGGGCCGTACTCCCAGATATGAAAACTTTTCATTGTCCGACCGATTTGAATGAAACTTGGTACACGTATGTATAATCAAAATTAAAGATCATTTGGTTCGTGTACTTTTTCCCATTTTCGCCATAGAAAACGAGTTATTCAAAGAAAACGATTAAAGAGGGGCATTGGAGAAAACCTTTCTCCTCCTACAGCTTCTAAGCTACAGAGATGATTTTGGTATCGAACGAAGCGTATTTTGGTCCTCTAGTCACAAATTGTTTTGTGTTTTAATTTTGAAAATAGTTTTGAGTAAATAAAAACTAAAAAACGAAAAAAAATGAAGTTTTTTTTTTCCAAAGGGTTAGTCGACACTCGTCTCCTAACTCGAAATTCAAAGAACAGAATAGCTTTTGAGTAGAGGGTCAAATTCCGCTTCGTTTGATGCCAGAATCATCTCTGTAGCTCAAAAACTGTAGGATAGATAGGTTTAGAAGTCGAGAAAATGAATTTTCAGGAGAGCCTGCGCTTCCGTTTTCTTTGAATAGCACGTTTTCTATGGCGAAAACGGGAAAAATACAGGAGTATAACCCACATTTTTTCCGATTTTACATATCTGTACCAAGTTTTAAGTAATTCGGAGCAAAAATAAAAAAATCAATTTCAACCCGTTGGCGGGAATTTTTTATACAAAATGCGAGAATGTGACTGAGAAGAGTTTTTTTTTACCGAATTGAATGAAACTTGATACAGATACGTAAATTTGAAATTAATGTCGGTTAAACTCATGTACTTTTTCTCATTTTCGCCATAGAAAACGAGTTATTCGAAGAAAATGGAAGCGCAGGCTCTCCTGAAAAATTCATTTTCTCGATTTCTAAGCCTATCTATCTAGTCTTACAGTTTTAGAGCTGCAGAGATGATTCTGGTATCAAACGAAGCGGAATTTGATCTTCTACTCAAAGCTATTTTGTTTTTTGAATTTCGAATCAGGAGACGAGTGTCGGCTAACATTTTAGAAAAACTTCATTTTTTTCTTCTTTTTATTAGTTATTTACTTCCTCAAAAGCTAATTTAACTTAAAAATTAAAACACAAAATAGCTTTTGAGCAGACGATCAATTTCCGCTTCGTTTGATACCAAAATCATCTCTGTAGCTCAAAAACTGTATAAGAGGAGATAGTTTTTCCCACTGCCTTTATACCCGTTTTCTTTGAATAACTCGTTTTCTGTGGCGAAAATGGGAAAAATACACGAATCAAATTAGCTTTAATTTTGATTCTACATACGTGTAGCAAGTTTTATTCAAATAGGTCTAATAATGTTTTTTTTTTATTTCTGGGGTACGGCCCCGTTAATTTTAGATCACTATTAACTTGTCTGGTTAATCACGCCCACCGCCCAAAATGTCTGACTGCTTAAGATTATTTACCCTGAGATAATCGGGTAAAGTGTAGAGTAATCCCAGACGTTATACTTGAAAACTGATCTAGCGGATTTTTTAACTAGTAAATATTGAGCGTCTTGGCCACATCCACCAGCCAGACCTCGGCTGACATCCAGATCCATGGACACTATGCCCTGCCCAGTACGAAAACATACATGAAAATTTCTATACTCTCTAGCCCACGGTAATTACATTGAACTTGGTGAGCTCCCAGCTGCTTATTTAAGCCACATCGGGCGAGAAGATGCATATTCCAGCCACATATTGGACGAGAAGCTGAATATTCGAGCCACACATCGGACGAGAAGCTGCATATTCCCGTCACATATCGGACGGGAAGCCGCATATAAGATGACCAAACGTCCCAGTGACAGCCCACAGCTCCTCGATAACGCTGTCATGGCCGCCAGAATTGCAGGCCATCACTCACGAGTCAATGGGCCTCCAAATGTGCGCCATTATCGGAGCAGCGAGGCCCTCGCCGCACAACCAAAGATCTTATGGATCTTATGACGTACATTTAATGTTCTCAATATCCGTTGCAGTCTTCACGGACATCTGGTGGCTGATCATAAACAGTTCATAAACAAGGACGTTACGTTGTTGCAGCACAAAGTTTCAGTGCTGCTGCATGTACGCTGAACCGGAGTTAAGTCAATTATTGCTCATGGTGAACAGAGTCCAAGCTACACTAATGGATGGTGAGATTTAGGAGAGGTCGTGTTCTTGTATTGCTATGTAGAACAAGCAGCGACATATCGCTAGTTCTCTCTTGGTGCCGATCCTAACGACGGTAGTTCCTCGTGATTGTGAGCAGGATGCTGCATAACATGCACTAGCAGAGCTTGCGTATAGTGCTGCAGCGTGCTGAGCTCAAAATTAAATAAATGAGACTAACTTCTGTGTCGAGAGCACCAACACTGACCTTTCTGGAAGAGCTAGAAGTTGAGGGAATGGTAATGTGGAAACATAATTGCCAGCTACAACTCCATTGCATTGGCACCAAAGCTACAGGCCTCGCACTATTCTGATTCTTGTTGTCTTTAAATGGACTTGATGAATGGGAATCTGGAACGAACGCGGTCGTAGTTGCTCTCATTTTTTTAGCTCGTTTTTGTACCCTAGTTGTGGGTTTTAATTTTTTTGGGGATAATTTGCAACAGCTGTAGGGAAGCAAAGACAGGATGTTAGTCTGCCAACAGCGTGTTTCATTAACCGTGTGTCCTCTGGTGTTCATTGTTCAGTGCCTGCCAGACTGGTTTCTCAGTAGGAGGTGCTATGTTGCGTACTGTGGGTGTCCGCAAGGACCTTATTTTTTTCTCGTTCGTTGTTTTCTACGTGGATACCGTAAAACGGGGTGATTTCAGACGCCTGGGAGACTTCGGACAAATACAGGCAAAAGGAGCTTACTGCAGTGACAGGAAAAGTATCAAACGTTAGAAAGAAACTCCTACAGTGTAATAAAGGTTGATATCTCTGAAGTATATCACTAGGCCCACACTCAAACTCGGCTAGCATAAACACAGAAAGGAATGCGTTTTGTAAATAAACTAACAAAAATATCTCAAAAAACAAAACGCATTCCTTTCTGTGTTTATGCTAGTCGAGTTTGAGTGCGGGCCTAGTGATATACTACAGAGATACAAACCTTTCTTACACTGTAGAAGTTGCCTTCTAACTTTTGATACTTTTCCTGTCACTACAGTAATTCCTCTTTACCTGTTTTTGTCCGAAGTGTCCCCGGCGTCCAAAGTCACCCAGTTTCACGGTACCTATCCGTTGGCACGTTATTCATTCTCCGGATCAGTGTTTGTCGCGTGTACTTGCTAGCGTCGCATTAGCTGTTAGTTGCTCTGTTAGTGACACGTTTCGAGCGCCCTAATGTTGTTTAATGCTGCGTTTTCGTTCTTATTAGCCAGCCACTGACATAATAATTAATGAGCTAGTGATATTGACTAGCGTCCGTATCTACAGTCGAAATGGTGAACTCTTCCACTGTTTAAAGTCTGAGTAATAACTTTCTCACGTACAAGTTGTTGTTAAAGATAGTTCGTCTCGGAATTAGAAGGAATTTTCTCCGTTCTCTGGCTGACGCTATCGTCCATGTATCCTTGAATACCATGATCAGTTTTTCTGCGTAACGAAAAAATCGCATCACGTTATTTCCTTCTCCATATCTGTGACCGCATCTCTAATAACCTGTGCAGAGGTTTCGACTGTTCTTTTATCTTTATTTCTGATCATTTATATTACGATAAACTAAGTTAAAAAAAGAGCATTTTCTGCGAGACTACATAAAGACTAGAGAGAGAAAGTATACTTCAACTAAGCATACAGGCACAGAAGCTCAGGCGTTTATGATTTTTCCATATCCTTTGTCTTTTCTTCCAAAGCACTAACACATTCGAGCTCCAGCTCACTCAGTCTCGCCTTTTTAGTCTTTGGCGTGTGCTTAACTAACTCATCGGCAGCCGACCGCTTTGCTCTTGCGGATCTTTTCCTTCTTATGTTTGTTTCACCATCGAACGTTTATAGTGACAGAGATTCCAACTGTTCATTATCGTTTTTTTGGAATATTTACTGAAACTTTTGTTAATATCGGGCCCCAACATATTTTCTGCAAATGTCGTTGAGCTGACCAAGGTAGTGCTCTCGAACATACTTGGCTAGAAATCTGTTTGATCGTCAGTTGTGAATGCAGGATATTCAGGAGTACCCACGTGTTGTGCAGCGATAATAGAACTTACTTGATCGAACCTTTAACATATAAATTCTTTATCCATTACGTGTCTGACTGGATTAAACTTATAATTTAAGCCATTAGAAATTGATTGTGCCCTCACACCGTATATCTTACTCAATTCAATAATGATATTGACAGGTATCTCTGTTATTGGATCCAGGATTCTATACGAGTTATCTTGCAATAAGTTCATCATTTGAAAAGAAACTATGTCAAACTATTATACACTGTGTGAATTGACGTGATTTTCGGACTGCTGCTTACGAGAGCATAAAATATACGTTTCAAGTTCTTTACCAAACTTCTCCGTGACCGTTACTGCACCTCAACGTGTTTCCACATCACATTAAAGTGTACATCTTTGCGAGTATATAGTTCCTCAATATTAGGAGCCATCTGGTACATCACCACTGGCACTTGCAGTGTGCCTGAAAACTGCTGTGGCCACAGAAATTTAATACACATTTCGAACGATATTATTACAAGCTGCTAACTCAAGTGGTGTCGGTGAAACGTTATCAGCAAAAAGTTACTCATTTTGTGCTCTGGTGGGCATGCGGCGTGGTACTGGAATGGTTTATTGTTCTCAGCGAAGCTGTGGTCTTGTTTGTGTATATTGCATGTGAACTGGATGGAACGCATTCGTTATTAACAAATATGTTAGGTATATGTTCTTAACGTCTCGTAATTTGCCTTTGTTATGTACCGTAGACCAGCAACAGGAAAAATATCCAACAGTTAGTGGTATAGGAAATATCCACCAGGGTCGGACAATCTTGCATATTCTACTCCAAAATCCCAGCTGAGTATCTCTGTTTGTAAACGACTACTAGAGCTACCTGTCGCTGCGAGTAGAGGCCCAGATTGCTGACCTGCTTTTCGTCATGACCTGCAGGGCGCATATACTGTATATGTGTGCATACAAATATTATTGCTCAGAATTCCAGTAGCGTTCCGTGTTGCTAGTCCGGATTTTTAGCGGCAATTTTTGTTTAATCTCTTTACGTTAGTTCATTGATGAGCTACTGTGGCAGGTGGAAAGGATATTCTAATAGAATGAGAACAAAAATCGTGCATTAGCCGGGTCTTGGCAGCAAAAGTTTATCGTTCAAAATTTTACTCATACACAGCAAAATCCTTACTCTCTCGTTTCTATAAGGAGACTTAGTTGGTTTTCCTGTAATAAGACGGCTAGTCGCCCTCACTACTAGGCCTTACTCCCCGTAAAGTACCCACGTTGAATCCACCTCTGATTGTAGCCGCGGGAGACTGAAAGCGAATAATCTGCGGTGTCTCGCTAATGGTCGGCGGTCGCTGTCAGTTCCCTAAATTGCCCCTGACCTGCACCGCCTCGCTGCTTAAGTTGGCAAAGTCTGATCGTAATCCAGTAAACAGTAATTTATTGTTGAAGATTGGCCGTCCTTTCCAGCCATTTACCTCACTTTAAATGCTGACCAGCATGGCTTGATAGCTCCGAAACTGCTCCTTGGATCTGATGAGTGGAGGAGAAGCTTGTAATGGTTGGCATAGCGTGTCTTGTTTGCCCTCGTTCTCGTTATGGTGTTTGTCTTCGACTGTAAAATACACGCTGTGCAAATATATTAACATGTTAGTGTTTGCACGCTCCCGGTGTGTACACATTATTCAGTCAGGACTGCTCTCATATCTGTGCCCTTGATGTTAATCTGGAAAAGTGCAGGATATCGTTCAAAGTTTAATAATGCATATAACATTCTGCCGCTTGACAGCAGTACTAATAAACAATTGAGGCTGCCGCTTTACCATGATGGGGAGCTACGTATGAAATTACGCTTACTTGGAGAACTGACGTGCTTTTATCGCTGTGTAGATTGCATTGAACCCCCTATAGAGAAGAGGTAAAGTCAACTTGACCGTACCCCCAACTGGGAAACTGTGCTGCAGATATAGGCCAACTGGCCCAACAGATCGGCTACAGTCGACCACAGATCGTCTAGAGCTATGGTGCCAGTGTCGGAAGGCTCCGTGCAACAATCTGCACCCCTATCCCTCCCAATGCTGACGAAGGTCAGAAAACTCACTGCAGTACGCAGACCGTTTGCTGACTGATCGCGTCAAGTGTCGCGAAGAACTTGCCAACTTTGCAGCAAGGTTTGAACCAGCAGCATTGAGAGTCAATGTCAGAAGCCTCAGTCTGCTTCTACACTGGCCAACTTAACTTAGACGCAGCGAGTTAGCCTTTTATTCATCGTGCAGAATATACAGTTGCACTGTTTTCCTATATTTTTGCGACTGTTTCTTCATGAAGCATAAGCTTTTTTTTAAATTTTTATCACTCTCCTGTTGATATACGAGATGAGACTGAGTTTGTAGCAGAAAAATTTTTACTTTTTATGAGCCATAATAGGAAATCCATATTTTTGTATACTTCCAAATTACTCATAATTTACAAGTCGCTGGCATCCTATTGAAAAATGTGTGTTCCTCGAACATTGACTACGGCTTGGGGACGTTTTATAAAATACCGAAGCTTCCTATAGTAAATTAGTAAAGAAGATGTAAGAAATTGAGCTTCTGTCAGTTAACTGCATACTCATAACTGTCAGTTAAAACTGCACGTGTATGGCCGCATCAATGTAAAATTGAGGGAACAAACTCAGTGTGTGTGTGTCATCTTCAGTTTTAACTGTCGTCTGCTTAAACTGTATCCGTCTGATTGTACATTCCCATTTGTCAGTTAGAACTGATCGTGTGTGGCCGCCCAAAGATGGGCCGTAATAAAACTTCTATTGGGCTCAGATCTGGGGAAGATGCGGGCCACAATAATTGTCGATGAACGAAAATTAATTAATTCTGTAGCAACTTTTGAGTCCTGTTTGAAAATGCAAATGAGCTCCGTCTTGTCAGAAAGTGTACTTGCAGGTTTTAAAATGCAGTTTGACCTCCTCGGGGGCACAGGATGAGCCTTAGGGTTATTCTGGTTAGGTTTATCCAACGGATGCCATGGAGAGCAGGGACCCCAAGGGACCCTGTCGGTTACCTTAGACATACCTTGCGCTAGGCTTTTGGGACGTCTTTCATTCGTGCTCAGTTCGCAATTTTTCCTTTTTATACTTGCATTAATGATCCTTGATTCTGTTCTTACTCTTTTTGCCTAACTTGCTAGTACCGTGCTAGTTGATCCTCTCTAGAGAAACCCCTGTACTAGGTTCCACCCTTCTGTCGACTTTCTATACAGTATATCATATAGGTATGTCCCCTCTTTCTTGCTGTGTGAGGTCGCCTTTGTAGAAGAAAGGGATGCTTAAGCTAGGTACTCAATATAACTAACTAATGCCCTTTGGTCTTAAACTGACATTGTTTCTTAAAAAATAGCTCTGCATAACACAGATCCCAATTTAAATTCACACTCTCGGAAAAATTGTAGTTAGTATATTAATATAACTTTATGATAGTGCCGTTTCCAAAGTCCCAGCTTTATAAAATGCATAGGTTCTTTTAAGCAACCGCCCAACACGATTAACAAAGAGCTGACTCCTCGCAGTGGCGTAGACCTAGAAAAGCCTAAAAGTCTATGGCCTAGAGGGGTTCCCGTGTGCATAAGATGTACCCAAAGTTACCATAGTTTCTGTTAGGGGAATGTCCATATTTGAAAGAAATTCTAGGTAGACTTACTCAAACCTGGTCGTTAGAAAGAAAATGCTGTGTAAATTCTCATATATAATTATATTTTTTGCCTTTAATGCAGGAGTAAGGAATATGAACATGCTCTTATCTTGCGTAATTATTAATACAGCTACATGAAAGTCGATCATCAGGACCTCTAAGTAACAACAGAGGACTAGAGTATCATATTCAAGGGTCGTCTCTAAAACTACAAAGAGACATTGAGATGTAACCCCCAAAATACTTCTTACTACAAAAGAAGACAACAACAACAACTTATTTTTACAGTTTTTATGCTTTTCACCTCATGATATTCGAAAAATACGCCAAGTCATCAAGCATCCACACAACACCTGCGCTACCGTAAGGCAAAGCTAGCATTGCTCCTGTGGACAGATAAACCCGATGTAATGTCTAGAATCAACTGGCGATGAACGTAAGTCTGTCGCCATGCCTCCGATAAACAAAGCGTACAAGGAAAAATCGCATTGGCTGGGCACTAATTTACACGAGTCCTTTATATAGTTACTAGTGGACCCGTGCGTGAATTCATGCAATAACCTATACGTTTGCCTAATGCCTCTAGGCCGGTGCGGAATCTCCTCTTCTCTTATTTGCTTCTTAATTTTCTTCTTTTCTTCAATGATCCTTTATCGTGCAGGCATCCTTACGTCTTCTATATAGACAGGCAGAAGTAACATCTTGAGTAAAATACTCCAACAAACCTAAACAAAATAGCAGCTTATATGCAATGTGATCGCTCCGTAGCAAAGATACCGTTTATACCGTCTTCCCACCTCAAATATCTGTTTCATTTGAGGTGCTCAAATTTTGACCTACGAAGATAAAACTGCTTCGTCCCTATTGAAAATCGGTGCAGTTTTTCGAGCAGTTCGGTGACGTTCGCCGCAGACTCCAGAGTCGCCGCGATGCAGTGGCTGTGCAGGGGCGAGGTCGCTACGTCCGCTTTGGGCACGTTTTTTACGCTACTGATCTNTAGGTCATTTGTCATTAAATTTGTTGAAGATTGGCCGTCCTTTCCAGCCATTTACCTCACTTTAAATGCTGACCAGCATGGCTTGATAGCTCCGAAACTGCTCCTTGGATCTGATGAGTGGAGGAGAAGCTTGTAATGGCTGGCATAGCGTGTCTTGTTTGCCCTCGTTCTCGTTATAGTGTTTGTCTTCGTCTGTAAAATGCACGCTGTGCAAATATATTAACATGTTAGTGTTTGCACGCTCCCGGTGTGTACATATTATTCAGTCAGGGCTGTTCTCATATTTGTTCCCTTGATGTTAATCTGAAAAAGTGCAGGATATCGTTCAAAGTTTAATAATGCATATAACATTATGCCCCTCAACAGCAGTACTAAGAAACGGCATCATCAAGGTAAAACGGCTAGTAGAGAGTAAAGCCGCGAAATGCCCGTTTTTGAGGGTAGGTTCCCCCCGCGCTGCCCCTTCCGGTTTCCCAGGCCCCACCCATTTCCAGTTTGCGCTCCCCCTCCAGACCCACGCTAAACCGGTAGTGCATTGGCCGGTATAACCGGAAGCTCACGCGCGAATGGAGCCGCGATGGTAGGTTACTCCTCAAAATCGGGTATTTCGCGGCTTTACTCTCTACTTGCCGTTTTACCTTGATGAAGAGCTACCTACGTATGAAATTACGTTTACGTGGAAAACTGCCATACTTTTATCGCTGTGTGGATTGCATTGGGCCCCCTACAGGGAAGAGGTAAAGTCAACTTGACCGTACCCCCCCCCCCCACTGGGAAACCCACACGCGCTGGTTTGTGCTGCAGGTATAGGTCAACTGGCCCAAGAGAAGTACATGGCTACAGTCGACCACAGATCGTCTAAAGCTATGGTGCTAGTGGCGGAAGGCATCCTGCAACAATCTGCTGCCCCCGTCCCTCCCAATGCTGGCACAGCTCAGTAAACCCACAGCAGTACGCAGACCGGATGCTGACTGATCACGTCAAGCGCAGCGAAGAACTTGCCGAGCTGGCAGCGAGGTTTGAACCAGCAGCATTGAGAGTCAATGTCAGAAGCCTCAGTCTGCTTCTACTGCGGGTCAACTTAACTTAGACGCAGCGAGTTAGCCTTTTTTTCATCGTACAGATATTACAGTTAGACTGTTTTCCTATATTTTTACGACTGTTTCTTCATAAAGCATAAGCTTTTTTTTTTAAATATTTCTCAGTGGCTCGCTCCGACAGAACACCTTCTGTCGGTAGCACCAGACCCGCGACAGCGCCCAACTCTGGGGCGTCTAAATGGTAGTTTAGAACCGTTCTGAGGCGTTACCCTCCTTCTAGACAGCTTTTGGTGTTC
>LQNS02278078.1:14821680-14871502 GCA_001587735.2 Parhyale hawaiensis | reverse complement strand
GAACCGCCGGGACGTGGGGTCTACGGCACACTTGCCGGGACGTGGGGTCTACGGCACAAGTGTGCCCTAGACCCCACGTCCTGAAAGGACGTGGGGTCTAGGGCACACTAGTGTGCTGTAGACCCCATGTCCCCCTACTAACGTTATGACAAATATGAGTCAAACATACAAACGAACTAACCGATCTGCACCAAAATTTGATCATTTATGTCTTTTACCATTACTAACAACTCCTATGAATTTTATAAAGATCCATTCATTATTTTTTGAGTTATTGTGCTAACAAGGATAAAATTAAAAACAGTCACAAACGAACGAACGAACAAACGGACCATTACCAAAATTTGGTCATCTACTCTTTGTTATATACCTAACAACTCATGTTAATTTCAGCAAAATCCATTCATAACTTTTTGAGTTATGGCATCGAAAAAAATGAAGCAGACAAACAAACAAACGGATGGACATATCTTCACCAAAAGTTAATCATCTGTTCCTCTTAACATACCTAACAATCCCTGTAAATTTCATCCAAATCGGTTCGTAACTTTTTGAGTTATCTTGGTGACAGACAGACAGAGAGACAGACAAACAGACAGACAAACAAACAGACAGACAAACATACAGACAGACAGACAAACACTACGAAAACATAACCTCCTTGGCGGAGGTAATTAGACACAGCACTTTCGCTTCGAAAATGCGTTAGAATGTGGCTTTACACAGCTACTCACTTAGTGCTCCCATACCGTATCCAGACGGGGTATTTTTTCTTCTGAAAAATGCCACGAAACACTAGCATAGTGAATGTTATACAGCTGAAAAAACTATGAAAATCAGAAGGTATGATACTAATAAATTGGAGTTCAGGTCTTCATTCCAACATCAGTTCAAGTTTTTTCATGAACCGGTAAACATTCAGCTATTGTTGAAGAGCGTCTTGCAAGGTGAATTTTTCCCTATCTACTACTGAATGCGTAACGTATACGGACGACTGGACGGACGGAACCACATTCGGAATAATGTTATATGTATATTAAACCATTCACGTATTCATATAATTCATTTATGAATTCTCTTATTAAATTATTCTTCATATTCGTGTTACAGTAAGCAGAAGACGCGGCACACCGTATCCCATGTTTATGATGCCACAGTTTTAGAACGTGTAGGCTAAAGTATCGAGTCCACTTGGTACTGGAATTGCTGAAAACTGCTAGGTAGTAGTCTAATAAGTAGTGAACTGCTCTTGATTTATGTATCATTTATCGCCAAGCCCAGCTATCTTTCCAATCCCTACTGCCGGTTAAAAACACAGGAGCTCAATTTTTTCTCTTCGCTGATTATAGTCATAAGATTGTCCGGGCTGTGTACTTCGCATATATACTCGGTTGATATCGGCAACGTTCGCCTCCTACGACGGTCGTTTTTAACACTTCGCGAGAGGAAATGGAGTCCATAAGGCATACGCCTATTCTACTTGATTTTACTAAGGTCATTCAGATATGTTTTTTCTCCATGTTGGGGTGATGCATAGTGTAAGTAGATTTAGTGTAAAATCTTTAATGTAATGTTTCAGTAGTGTTTCTGCTCTGGGAGCAAAAAATCAAGAAAGATGCCAGCTATGACCTGTGCGGCTCAAATCTTAGCGCAGCAAGTTTTCTGTCAAGTCCTTCAAATTTCTGTGTGAGCGGCTAATTGCGCCGGAGCTGCAAAGGCTTGTCAAAGGAAGATCCATGCTAATTTATTGATGTGAGGCAAGTGCTGCCGGAGTTGAGTAATTCCAGCCAACTTTCTTGCTGCCGCAAAAATCCTTTGGTGTCAATCTGCTAATGGCACCAGCTCTTCTTGGCGGATAGATTTGCATCAGCAACCACTGAATTCTTTCTAGTTAAGATGCCAACTTCTTGTATTAACGGCGTAGTGCCCTTAACGTAGAGCGTAGATGGTTTTTCTGTACGATTGAAGCAATTTGAATCGGAAACAGGACTTCTTTTGAGAATGATCTCGATCATAGCATTGAATGGAGTTACACTGGGATTGACACAATTGAGAACGTGGAAAGACAAGGACGTTACACTTGAAAAAAAAAAGAAGAAAACTGCATGTAAATCTGATTTAAATTAAGAGCAGAGCAGAGACTTTCTGTCCAAAACTAATATACCTTTAAGCGTAGAGAGAACGTTTGCAGAGCTGCTGCAAATAGAAGCGTAATAGAAGCATAGAAGGTACTCCCTGAGTAAATAATGGTGATGAGGCGTAGAAAAAGACTTCGTCTACGAATAATGCAAAACGGAGCGTAGAAAGGACATAATTCTGTACCCGTAACTGATACAAATCGAAGCGTGGAAAAAATCCTGTTGATTGAGTAAAGTGTGGTCCCAATGTCGAAACGTTTTCCCATGGAGCAATGATTGAGAAGCACCTGCCTTAGCGTGTTCGTGCTGCACTAAACCTGCCATGTCCGTGCTGAACGAGCACATCTGTAGGCAGGTATTTCCCTTCCCTGTACGAGAAAACGTTCTGATTTATTTAAGGACACCCTTTATCCCAGTGTACGACTGATAGAAATGGAAGAATATAAGACTCGCTGCGTGAATAAGAACAATCGAAGGCTAAAAATAACCTTGCATGCTTGAAGTCGCTTTTCACATTCCGTAAGCAGAGGTATATTGAATCATATCAGACAATGAAAGATTTAAAACTCTGAAAGAACAGAGAAAATACAATGTCTGGTAATGTGGTTGAATAGAGGAAATAACTTTCAATGTTTCTCAGACGAGTGGTCTTTAGTACTGAAGTGGTGGCAGTATCTTTATACGCACGTTTAGGAACACTACGAAACATGTTGGGTGATAAACGCAGCATTTGGTACGAGACGGTGTTGTCTTGTTTCATAATAATGTTTCTATTTCGAATTTATTTAGAAAACTTCATATACTGACGGCAGGGACGTGCCGGCAAACCAACGCTAGCGATATTAGAGACACTGTGACGTCAGAGCAGACACGATAAATTTAATGCAAGTGGCAGTTAGAGGCTGCTTTGAAAGTGCCCACGTTAGCACCAGTAAGGGCGCGGATCAATTTCTTTGTTTTCTGTCTGCTACTCTACTCAAAGTCTAGAATACAGAATAATGTGATTTGAAAGAGCCTGTGACTTACCGAACAGGCTGTGCAATAAATGGAACAACTTAAAATTGGATCATTATTCCTTAAGTGCCTTGCGTAATGTGGAAATGTTTAATATCCCCCTCAGCTACACGCCTGCTGTCAGACGATGGACCCGTGCAGTTCGACGAGCCTGAGTACTGCGCTATTATTGCTGAAGATTCTCCTGCCAACACTTCCGTCACCACCGTGTCTGCTCACCACGCCAAGGGTGAGTACTGCTCTACAGCTTAGTCGAAGTTGCCTGGGGCGGCGCTGTCACTTCGGTCGTCATTCGTCCCAGGTAAGGCGAGGTACTGCACCATAGCGTGGTCTGTGAACGCTGCTCTCGCCGCAGCTCAAAGTCCTACCCAACGTCTTACTATAACAAAACGATCCAGAGTCAGGTACGGTTTAGTGTTAACTATTGGTGGTCTCCTATTCTTGCTCTGCTCTATGTAGTGCTGTCGCTCAGTCTACTTATTATTGGGCGGACGGCAGCTGGCCCATACCTGCAAGAAGACAGTATGTCCGCAAAAATACTTTCAGAGTTCATTGTGATCAGTTCTTCATCCGGTGCGCCTCACTGTGAAGTACTGCTGTTTCTTCTGCTAGATGAGGTGCCCCACAATTGAGAGCCCGAGATATTTGTTTCTTTTTTGTGAAATCCAGTATTTCCCTTTCTCTTTTAGATCGCCTTTCCTCAAAAATTGGCTTCAAAAACATTCGCGAGAAATTCGACATACCGGACTTTGCAAAAGTCCTGTTACTCTTTACTTTTTAGTAAATGCGATGTTACTGTTAGTAAATTAACCACTTTGTTGAACATGAAATTAATCCTAAACTATAACTGATACTATGTATATTACAGAAATAGCCTAAATTGTCAGTAGAGTGCTATGAAAGCCAAAAGAATTGAAGTAGCAGCACTCCCGCACGCGGGTCATAGAAAATCAGACATTGCGAATAGACTTAACGACTGCAGAATGACTGTTCATCGAGTTGCCAAACGTTTTCAGAACTCTCAACCACTCCAGGATTGCCTTCGATCGGGAAGACCTCAAGCAGTCTAGCGTGGAACAGTCAGAAAGGCCTTCGAAAATGACCCGACCATGAAAATCACCAAATTTGCCCAAAAGAAGAAATTTCCGTGTCCGCTGTGTCCAGAGCAGTAAAAAACGCTGGAGGGAAGAGCCTACGACTTCGTAAGAAACCTCTCTTATATGGTTTGACGATCCAGAGGTGTATAGAGAGCAGCGCGCGCCTTTTGAATGATTTGAGGAACCACGGAAACCGAACCAACATTTTTTCCGACGAGATGAGGTGTTCGGTTGATCCAGTCTTCAAGAAGCAGAACGACCGTATCGTAACCTTCGGGAAAGACGTTTCAGGCATTCGTCAAGTGTCAACGACTGAGCATATCGAACGTCTGTGATGATGTTGAGCGTCGTAGCATCGAATGGAGAAAAGATGCTTCCAGTGTGGTTTGATGAGGGTTTTCGGCTGAATTCCCAGGTTTACAAAGACATTTTAGCTGAAATAGTACTCCCACGGATCTGAAAATTCACTAAAAATGATGACTACGTATTTCAGCTGGACGGGGCTCTTGCACACGCTTCGAATGTCGTGCAACATTGGTTGAAGGCCATGTCCTTTTGGCACAATGATTTTAGGCCCCATCAGTCGCCTCACCTTAACCCTCTACAGTAGTATTGGGACGCGTGTCGAGGAAAGCCTGCCAAGTTCGCCACAGCAACCCAGATGATTTGAAGGCCTCTGTGAACCGTGTATGGGCATCAATGAAGAATGACCACATACGTTTGGAAAGTTTGTAAGGGGTTTTTGCTCGCGATTGGAGCGCGTTATTGCTGTGAATGGTGGCCATATTGAATGATACGTGACTTTCATCCATAATAAATGTATGTGAAACAATTATGGTTTTCATGTACTTGAAATTCCACTTTCATAGGTGTTTGAACCATAGTCGACAAAATGTGACAGGACTTTTGCAAAGCCCGGTATGTTAGTCCCTGAATATCTATCATACGTACCTACTCTGTATACGTCTGAGACAGGAGAGAAGATATATGGTAATTGTATTGTCTTAGTATTTATGTTCTGAAATTCCGAGCTAAACTGAACTAACCATTATGACAGATACGAGATTGTTCTGAAAAAATGTGTTTATCGAAATAGAATCTGTACTATATCAGAGGAGGATCAAGCTGATGCTGTAATGAATGTAGCTAATGCTTCCTTTAGATTGAGGAATCGAGACCATACGCTAGAACGCTGGCGAAGTGCCGATTCACACTGTAGCCCATGGTTTACAAAAAATCGTTTTGTTGGTTTAATCCAAAAGCCATTTTTTTTTGGTTCAAACAAAAAAAAAACATGTTACTTTATTTTACTTTTTTTAATATTTTTTTTTAGTTCTAGGAATTTTATCCAACATTTAAAGGGTTTTCTACTTTGTAAACATGTAGCTAGCTAATCATCATCGATCTAAGTCGCTTCGTTTCAACTTCTTGTTGTAGAAGAATGACTACGACAAGCGGTTAATAAAAATCAGTTAGTAAAGTACCAGTATTTGCTATGGCTACATTTAATATCCAAACTGCAGAGAATTATGATTTACAATCATCGCAACATAAAATCATTTAAAAAACTTGAAAACACTTCATCTTACAAATACAACTTGACAGATTTAGCTAGCTACTAGCTAATTAAAAACATAGTAATGAACGGAAGAAAGGGAAATAGCTATATGCGTACATACTTCTCATGAGCTCCCTAGCTATCTAATAGCAACTATAACGTCTACTTCTAATTTTCCGTAGCTTCCAGCTTACCAGAATTTAATTAGATGTGCATCTCTAATATGAAATAGCACAAAATTCAATCAGTTAGAGGTTTTTAATAAACATCAACAATAGTTGACCCTAACTCTCCTCACAGACAAACGGACGCCTAAATAGAAACCAGAGCTGGGATTCAGTATTTTTACTGTACCGCCGTATCGGTATTCGGTATTAAAAAACGGGTCATTAGGTTCAGTATTTCGGTATTTAAAAAAAATATTTATATACGGAATGATTCGGTATGTTTTCGGTATTTCGTTCAGTATTATTTTTAAAACTTCGGGCCCGGGCCCCAACGCACAGGAAGCATGATCCAAACTAGAGCACTCTGAGAGCGCATACCTCCGCCAAGCGAGGCAACGGTAGCAAAAAATTCAAATTGGCTCTGAAGCCAATATTTTCTTTGTATAAACTCCAAAATCTAATCATTTGTGCCTTTTGATAGTAATAACAGCTTGTGCAATTTTCTTGAAGATCCGTTCATAACGTTTGGAGTTATACTGCTAACAAATGTTAAGACAAACATGAGTCAAACATACAATCGAACCAACCGATCTGCACCAAAATTCAACCATTTATGTCTTTTAACATTACTAACAACCCCAATAAATTCCATAAAGACCCATTCATTGTTTTTGGAGTTATTGGGCTAACAAGCATAAAATTAAAAACAGTGACAAACGAACGAACAAACGGATCATTACCAAAATTTGATCATCTTCTCTTTGTTATATATCTAACAACTCGTGTTAATTTCATAAAAATCTATCCATACCTTTTTTGAGTTATGGCATTGAGAAAAATGAGGCAAACAAACAAACGGATGGACATACCTTCACCAAAAGTTAATCATCTGTTCCTCCTAACATACCTAACAATCCCTGTAAATTTCGTCCAAATCGGTTCCTAACTTTTTGAGTTATCATGGTGACAAACAGACAAAGACACAAGCAGACAGACAAACACGACGATAACATAACCTCCTTGGCGGAGGTAATGAAGCACTTCGCAACACCGGGAAGCCCGAAATGCTAAAGGAAATCCAACAGAAAGTCATTTACAGCTGACTTAAAGCCCTACTGGCAAACACGACCGAATGCCGATGCTGGCAATGAGTTCCAAACCCTAACAGACCAGGGTACGAAGCACCGACCGAACTGATTAGTTCGGCACCTAACATTCTCCGACGTGAAGGAGTGCTGACCGACCGTAGCACGCGTAATTCTACTAGAGACTTTGAGACCCGGGACAGAAGAATACATCCAATGCTTCTCATTATTGTACACCTCATAAAACATACAGAGTTCGGCCTCCACTTCTCCTTTGGGACAGTTTCACCAGATCTGCAGAGCCTGCTGGCCGAACTAACAAGTCTGTCCAACAGACGTAAGTGACTGCTGAAGCCCAGACCGGTGAGCAATACTCTAACACAGGCAGCAAATATGCATAAAAGCATCTGCGGATAACCTCACTGTCACCAAACACAGAATTCACCTCACGCAGGAGCCCAATTTTATTGGAAGCACGTGATACTAGTCGCCTAATATTCGGCTGAAAAGTAAGATTCTCATCAAAGACAACACCAAGAATCTCCAAGGAGCTAGACTCCTGAAGCAAAGTGTCATTTATCACCAGATGTAGATGCTGCGGTACAAGTGTCCAAGACCGACTGACAATCATAGACTTGGGCATTCAGCTTCATACTCCAGGCTGAGTACTATACACTAATGAGTTACAAATTCCTATTCAGAGACTGGTCGACAGCATTACGCATGCGGGGGAGCAGGTATCACTGCTATCAAAGTGGAATCGTCGGCATAGTTGATCTTCGTGCTTTCCAGCGAAGAGAACATGTCACTGGTATACAGAACGAACAAGAGCGGGCCAAGCACGCTATTCTCAGAGACGCCAGACTCCACCGTGACTGAGGCACTGAAAACGCCGCCAACAGACGCAGTCTGCGTTCGCTCAGAAACAAAGTCACGAATGGTTGACAGAACCCTACCACCCACACCAACCGACTCCAGCTTGTATAGACCCCTGTGGTTGACCTTGTCAAACGCCGAGCTAAAGTCCAACTGTACAAGGCGTTCCTCAGACCGATAATCCAGCGCAGACTGTAAATGGTGTGGCACCGACAACAAGGCGTAAAAACAACCCAAACCAGTTCGATACACAAACCGACCAGCAGGCAGCAAACCCATAACTTCAGTAAAACGACCAAGCGTACAAGCGATCAATTTCTCGAACACTTTCAATCAAATGAGCGTCAGCGTAACATGCCGGTAGTTGGCGACATGGGGCGACACTGGACCCTCGGGAATGGAAGTAATATTCCCAGTATGCAAACACCGGGGAAAATTTTCTAACCGTATCAAGCACCGAAAGATCACTGCTAGCTTAGGGGCAACAACGCCAGCAAGCTCCTTATAAAACAGAGGAAACCTGCCCACTGGGCATATAGATTTAAAAAAACTCCTAATATAGGTATACATATATATATATATATGTATTAGGGTGATGCAATCTGCAATAATGTTCCAGAATTCATCAAAAACGCGCTGATGCATCGCTTATCTTTATTTATATGTAAAGATAATTCATAAATAAATTTTATTGTATTTGAAATGTGCAAAAAATAGGAGTAAAATTATTCTACAAGAAGAGGTAACATAAGTTTCAACAGAATAAATCTGCAAGAATGTTCCAGAACTCTTCAGAAAATGTGCTAATGCATTGCTCATACTTATTTAAATCAAATAATTAATTCATAAATCAAGATAAATGAACTTCATAATAGACTCACTTTGTTCAATTGTAATAGAAGCATCTTCAGCATCATCACCGGCACCTAGCTGTTTCTTTAGCAACAACTCCTGCAATGCGGCATGTGAGCGAGGTAGTCTAGAATCTTGGTGGATCCATTGTTTACATGAAAGTATTAGCGAAACAGCCTACTGCATTACACGAAGGATACTAGAACAGCTACTCGTATAATTTTATAAAACAAAGTTTTTTATAAGTTTTCTTCAAAGGCATGCTGAAACGTTTTTACACGCGCATGAATTATTGTGGCACTCTATATTCCCGATTAGAAAAGAAATTAAGAAAAATATGCGGAGTGTATGATCACTCACTGGCAGTTCACGCTGCACTAAGTTTGGAAGGACGTGACACTTGAGTGAGCGAAACATTATGATACACTACGCCTAATTCTGGCAGCGCAGCATCACTTCTCTTCAATGAAGTGTGAAAAAGCAGAATTGAACGAAAATAAATGGGATTTTCCTAGTGTCTTCCCGGAAAGGCGGTGGATCATATAGGGCTAAGAAGCTTCTTTTGTCGGCCCTGGAAATTCAAATGTACCGAAAAAAGTCATTTGGTATATCCATTCGGTATCGGTAGAAGATTCAGGAAAGATTCGGTATTATGGTAAATGAAAATATCGCCGGTACAACCGAAATACCAAATTTCATGCGGTAGTCCCAGCTCTGATAGAAACACATTAACTCATCCATTTAGTTGTTGACTAAAATTTGATATTTTCTAGAAGTAAAACTGTTTATTTTACAATGTTTATGAATAAAAAACAAAAAAGGTGAATAAAAAATAATATGAAATAAAATGGTTTTTGGTTGGTTTAAACCATTTTTTTGTTTGTTTTAAGCCAGCCAATCCTGCAGTTTAACCTTCAGTTCTCATCGCTTGATTCAGTAGTAGAAATATAGGTAAAATCAATCGTATAATATATAGTTTAATGTTTGAGTTACAAATCTATCAGTCGGATCTTTTTGGGAAATATTTTCTCGATCTTATGTTATGGGGAGCAGCGCCCTCAGAGGGAACCTACAGGCAACCTTAGCTGCTATAGCTTGTTCTGAGGGACGTCTGCTTCGTCCCTGCTTTGCTTCCTTTTGTTTTCATGCTCTTACTGATGAATCTTTGTTCTGTTCTTCCTCTTCTCTCCCAACTTGCTGTTCCCATACGAGTTGTTCTCGTGTTGGAAGACCCTCATGCATGAGTTCCACGTTTGTATCGACGTACTGCAATGTCCTTTGTTCCTATCTATGTGACATCGTTTTCGTGCAGAAACAGAGGATTACGCTCCAGGCTATGGTAAATAATAATAACGTGGAATATTTTGAAATATTTCCTTCCAGCGACATAGTTGCATGCTCCTCTCAGCGGGATAGCCCCGGATCCGCTCTCTTTCGTCCTTCCCTCTCCCGCAGTCGACTGCTATCAATAATGTTAAACAATAAGTAAAAATCCACGAAAGAGCATCCTCCCTAGGGGTACATGTAGGATTGTAGAAATTTCCTCGGTTAGGTAAACGTAGAGCTAGCAGTGATATGTGTGATGACTGATGGGTGCTGTTCCTACTGTATCTCATCGTCGAGTCTAATGTTGTGGTAACTGGAATTTAGATTAAGCATGCGATCTAAAGTAATAATTATACTATAATTACCCCCGCGGACATACCGTATAACCTCCTAGAACAGCGACAGTAACCAATTTGAACAACTACGCTCTTGATATCGGTGCCTTTCCAAAATACTTGACTCGCTTCAACCTGACACAGCGACGAACAAAATCCTCATCCACCCTCCAATTTATTCGAATTTTTTACTAATTACCTCCACCAAGGAGGTTATGTTTTCGTCGTGTTTGTCTGTCTGTCACCAAGATAACTCAAAAAGTTATGAACCGATTTGGACGAAATTTACAGGGATTGTTAAGTATGGTAGAAGGAACATATGATTAATTTTTGGTGGAGATATGTCCATCCGTTTGTTTGTTTGTTTGTCTGTCTGCCTCATTTTTCTCAATGCCATAACTCAAAAAGTTATGGATGGATTTTGGTGAAATTGACAAGAGTTGTTAGGTATATAACAAAGCGTAAATGACCATATTTTGGTAATGATCCGTTTGTTCGTTCGTTTGTCACTGCTTTTAATTTTATGCTTGTTAGCACAATAACTCAAAGAGTAATGAATGGGTCTTTATGAAATTTATAGGGGTTGTTAGTATTGTTAAAAGACATAAATTATTAAATTTTGGTGCAGATCGGTTTGTTCGTTTGTTTGTTTGACTGCGGGTGCGCGTCAATACCGGTGAATTTATATCTGTTTTCCTTCTGGCAAATGCACTTAACCTGATTAGTTTTTACCATGCATTAAATCATCTGAACGATCTTGAAATGGGCTTTCATCGTAGGTTTCTCGTTTTTCACGAGTGTTACTATTAATTTGCGTAGCCTATTTTGAATTTGAAGGTCATTTTCTAGTTATTTTGCACTTTTTGACAACATGAGGGCATAAAGCATTAAAAGATTCTATTTGCTAAAATTTGTATCAAAGTTGGTTGAAATTAAATTTTTTGTTTCGAAAATTGTTTTTCGGAATAAGAATTCACAGTCCTGTAACTTTTTCTAAAAAAAAACTGTTAAAAAACAAAAAAATACACCACAGTGTTCGGTTATGATGATTTTACTAGTGATTAAAATATTTGCAGTGAATTTTCCAACACCCTGTATATAGCTCTTCTTTATATACCTGTTAGAACCTGCATTGTGGTTTGAAACTAGGGATTGCCGCTGGTCCAGATAGACAAAAGCTTATACGAAGTTGAACTGACCTACGTCTGGATATCACAGCCCGCGACCCACTTCCGTAGACTGGCTTCGACGTACAAAATTTTATATTAAACTGCTTGCCTGCCCTCACATTTGCAATTGCAGCAGCAATACACTTCCACCTCTTCACTGGCCAGCGTTCACTTCACTACTGACCCGCTTTTGTGCCGCTGTCATGGCTGCTAAAAGGATAAGAAAAAAAGATTTTTGAAAAAACACACGCTGGCAGACTAGGTTACGGAAGGACAGACACACTGAAAACTCTACATTACAGCAGATACGCAGCGTGCTGTAATTACTGAGTTTCAGTGTTGTCGAGTAAACTCGGCATTCACCTGCTAAAATGTGAAGGTATCGTGGGTTACCTGAAAGACTATCAAATGGTAAAAATTTTTCGGGTCCAAGTACTCTATACTGTATATTAATACTAGAGTGCCCGCGCTGTCAAAGACGATAGCGAGGCATTAATGATGACCCGTCTTCACTGATCATATTTTTTTTATAAATTACCACAATGTAGGATGCACTGCAACTACCAACTTGAAGTATGGAACATAGTAGTTACGTATGGAAGGCTGAAATAACGACAAGCATTCCTTCGGTGATACGCTGAGAAGCAACGATTTTTGTGGCCCGCAGTCGATACTGCTTCTTATAAATACTGAGCTCTGTAACCAGGATACTCGATGGTGTCATATAACACGGGAGATTTTTCCTCTAATGAAAAGTTGTTCTGGTTCAAGAAGAACCAAAATTAGAGAAAATTATTTGCTATCAAGAAATCTTCGTGTTCTTTAGCTGCGGAGAAGGCCGTTTCAATTATTATAATGCACCTGAGCTTTACTGTATAAGCTTGTTGGAACCTGCACTGCATGGGATTTCAGTGGGCTTAGTGAGAGGGGAGTTAATCGGAATTATTTCTAAGGAGGTTGGTCTTATAAATTGCCTTACATCAAGTCTGAGTGTTAAGAGTAAACGCTTCAGTGCCACATGTCAAGGTTTCATAGGTCCGCCCGAAAAGCCTTGCCAAACCGTGAAACTTTCATTGGTACAATTAGTTCATCTTATTTTGCTTCTTGTGTAGAGCGTTCTACAACGTGGTGCAGGAAGTGTCATGTGCTGGCATTAGCACGATGGGTAAGACAAAAGAGCCCAGCGTTGCTTTGAGACCTTATTGAAGTCCACAGAGCAGGAAATAGCTACGGTTATATTTATAAACGTTTAATCAACCGACGATCGACAATACCATCTAATAATACTAAGAATGACCGTCGTGTGTTTATATATTTATGTTTTTATTGATCTACTAGTGGCCCGGGCCGTCATTATAAATGACGGTAGAAAATTAGCACCTCAGGAAAACCCCCGCTGTCTCCTGTGCTTATTACTGTTCAGAGGCTTCTTCGATAAAAATTCAGCATTCTGCCTAAAAAAATGGGTATATATATATATATATATATATATATATATATATATATTGTGCGACCCCCGTATCCAAGATACCGTCTTCGGCACCTGAACATGTCCAAACACGATCATGCAGGCGAGCTCAGGTCCCTCAGCTGGAGTGCCCAAGTGCGGCCTCCGTATCCAAGATACCGTCTTCGGTACCTGAATTTTCTTCTATCTTATTCCCATAGAGCGTGACAGTAAAGATATAAATATAGTTATAAATAAAAACACGACGTGAATTATTATATAGTACTGATATATAGGTTTCATGTCACGCTGTTAACGAAATAGATAGGCAAAAATTAGCTCTGGGCTTCGTGGTTTCAGCAATGTATTCATCTGCTTGAAGACTGTGGTCATCCTGCTAAGCTTCTTAGAAAACTGATAGTTAGAAAATATTCCAGGTTGCTGATGATGGCACTCGAACAGTATACCTGAATTTCGGTCTTTCTTTGACTACGTTGAAATCCACTCGAGTTAGATGCATACGGCTTCTCTAAACAATCTCTTCCATCGTGATGTGTACTTTCTTCTGAGATTTACTTCATCCAAACTTCAGCTGATACTCTTATTTTGTTAATTATCGAGGCAACTGTAAGATAGGTATTCTTGAGCGGTCAGCAGGCGCGTAAAGACCACGATGATTTCTCGGCAGCAAATTATTTTCTCCACTTATTTTGGGTTCTTCTCTCAAATGAACAAGTTTTCATTTGAGGAAAAAAATTTCCGAGTCCGAGTTATATGCCACCATTGAGTATCTTGGATACAGCTAGAGCTCCGTATTTATTGGAAGCAATATCGACAGCGGGCAAAAAAACGTCACTTTTTTGTGTATTACCGAAAGAAGCTGGGTGTTGTTCAGCCTTACACGCTTATCAGTATGGTTCCCTAATTCAAGCTGGCAGTTGCGCAGCATCCTACACAAGAAAGTTAATAAGAGTCTTAGATGTATAAAAGGGAGCTCAACGGTCTACCCTAAATAGCTAATAACCTGAGAAATCATGAATACATGTCCCGTCAATACGCGGCACTACCCAGACAGGAAGCTCCCTTTTATAGATGTAAGGCTCTGCCTTAATATCATTGCGATGATGCTACAAGACGCGTCTTCACAAATTCTTTGCTGTCATTATTGACAGCGCGGGAACTCTAGTGTATCGTAAAGGAGCTTAGGAGTGTTTAGCGTTTGGCATCACAAATACTTTACCTGGAAGGAAACAGAAACCATCATCCAATACTGTGCCGTGAAAGCGATATAAAGTGGAAACTCTTGGCTACTGATATTGCCAAGGTATTTCACCCTTAGTAGTATCGTCAGTACTCGTACAATACAGCATTATCTGCCCAAGAATAGATTACACGATTATCAACAATGGAGGCGATTCATAATTTATGTGATTTTTCTGCTCGATTAAACTGCTAAAACGCTCTTCGACAAAGAAGGGAGTTTATAGAAATGAATACTATGGAGAAATAGATTGAGAATTGAGCTTTTAGGATACATGTACTTTAACACTCGTTACACCGAGGTTAGGTGTACTGAAGTTTTGTGTGGCGGTAACAGAGATAAAGCGCAATCCGAAATAGCCTATACCAGACAGAAAGAAAAGTTTCCAAAAAGTGACCCCCTCCTCCTCCTGCCTCCCATGAGGCACAGTACAGACTATAGACCTTTCCGATTTCATACTCCTACTTGCTCATGCTTTAATCTGTTCTTCCTCCTCTTTCCCGACTTGCTGTTCTCATGCGCGTTGATCCTGTGTGGGATCACTTTCGTGCATGGGTTCCCCGTTTCTCTTGACATACTATATGTCCCTTTCTCTTTCCTCTGTGATATCGTTCTGCTCGGAAGCGGAGGCTTAAACTTCCTAGCTATAACATAACTACGGGCTATAGAGTTAGGTTAGCACAGTTCGTCCACCTATCTTGGGAGGAGCGCCTCCATGGGGCCCTGTAAGTTACTTTAGCCTTAGCTAAGCTTTCAGGACGTCCTTCCTTCGTGCCCACTTTCTTCCCTTCCTATTTAATATTCGTACTTATAATGTTATGCCTGTTCTTCTCCCTTCTGTCCCGAGTTGCTGCTCCCATGCGCGCTGCTCCTGTACACAGTGTACAGCATCCTCAGCAAGAGCTGCGCTGGCATCCTAGAGCGCTTTCCAGTGACAGCTGCCGTCCATCTTGATATTAGGTATCTTTCGCTTCAGAACTCTCCATATACATTCTATCAGATGTTAAGTTCAGGATACATGCTGGCCATTTCATTAACCCTATGTGCTCCAAGGCGTTACAAAATTGTACCGCCCTACCGTGTTCCGTTCACATTTCTGCTCCCAGTGATATTCAGCGCCCAAAAATTCCGTGACTTTTCTCAATTGAACATACCTATCAATAATATTCTCATGTACCCGCATATTACAGCCAAAAATATAGATATATATAAATATTTCTGATAATTTGATTAAACACTTTCGTGTACATTTTGTTTTTGTACAAAAAAAACTTACAAAATTATCACTAAAAGACAGCAACAAGGCTAGAAATGCAAAATAGAATCGATTATACGTTCAGCTAGCGAAAGTATGAAAATTGCAGCAGATGTGCTGCCGGAGTATTCACCCTGTACTGTCCGGAGATATTTTCTTATATTCGAATTTAATGAACAATAAAACTACTCTGAGGCAATAGTTTTTTAATTAAATAGGCGAAACAATAGTTGAATAAATGACTTTTGAGACTATGAAGAAAAAACGCATATTTATAAAGTTATAAGCATTTTTATTCGGCGGTACATTTTTGTACCGCCATGACTCTCAAGCGGCTGGAAAAAAATTGGCAACAGATAAGGTTAAAAGGGGTCCACATGGAGCTAATTTCTGCGGGAATTTCAAAAATTTACGAGCTGCATAGGAAAACGCATGGTCGTGCTCTCGCTTCCGTGCGTCTTCCTGATTTTGCAACAGCAGCAGGTGAGAAAACGTTTTGTATGTATGGAAACGGGTGAAAATCATCCATGATTACGGCCAACTTTTCACCCGTAAATTATCCTTCGAAAAGGCAAGATGGGAATTAATATTATTTTTTGTTCTGTGTGGATCTTTTCAAGGACAAACTAACTTGTATCCAATTATGCCAGCCCAGGACGTCTGCCTTATTTGGAATTTGTCTGAAAATTTTGGCAGGGTAAAATTACTGTTGTTCCATGTAAATGCTTACTGTTTCTTTGCTTCTCCGCAGATCCATTTTATTTTATTCCAATACGCTCTACGCAAGAAGACTGTATCTTTATTCGGAGGGCAGCTATCTTTATTCGAATAGGTAACCGCTCGGTCACTACAATAATAGCAATAATAATAATGTTCATTTACTATTTTCCATACACAGTGATACACGTAACGAGGTTTTTTTCTTAGTTCTGTAATATTCAGGATCTGGTGGTGTGAAGGGCAGGAGAAGCAATCAGTAAGGGGACTCAATTTGAGAAGCGTGTAGTGTCAGTGCCAATGACTTGGTTAATGATAAAGTCAGATATGCATACAGTCGTGCAACAGCGGCTGGTCTAATTCTTTATTTAACTTAGGCGTTACAATATTATTCAAATTAAACTCAGCGGCCAGTCATGTGTAGTGGAAGAAAATATTAACACAACAGAGCCGCTCCTCTGCTAAGTTGAGCTCTCGCGGGCTCCTGACTTAGAATTATTAGAACGTTAGTTTGATTTAAGCCTATTTTCTGGAACTAATCCGAAAATACGGGATCACTGTACGAGTCATGCAATTAGTATTTGGATTCCACTTTGAAATCTGTGTGTAAGTGGCAGCGATACCATGCATGCATAATTTAAAAAGTCGCTCTTAACTTTCTCGTTATTATCTCTATCTTGATCTCGGCTTCATTTAGCGAGCATGCAAGGATTATACCCAAAATTTGCATAACGTATGGCCTGCAGCTTCCGCATCGCATGCTTTAGCTGCAATAATTTACCTTGGCCGTAATGAATTCATATAAGCTGCTCGTGATACGGCGCTTATCGCGTTGCCTTGGGGCATCGATAATAAGAGGTCACTGCATAGCACAAGTACAACACCTTGCGGCTGCAGACGCTGCGGCTATAAAGTAAAGTTCCCTTTGCCTCCTCGTAGTCATTGGCTATGTTTGGGGTTCCCAAAGGGGGCGGTACTTCCCCTGTGGGAGATGGCAAGTTCTGCGGGAGCGGCACGGAGATATAAATGATTTTATGTAGCAATATATGTACGTACAGTATACAGTGCAGTATATATAGTAGCTATATAGTTACAGTATATTGTAATTTCTTGTCCCTCTTCACCACTTTCAGAGGGAAATAGCCAAAATTTTTTGTGGCTTCGTAACTTATACAATTTCATTTCGTATTCGGTTATGATCAATCAAGCTCGCTGTTATTTTCGCGATAGTTACCTCCGCCAAGGAGGTTATGTTTTCGTCGTGTTTGTCTCTCTGTCTGTCTCTCTGTCTGTCTGTTTGTTTGTCTGTCTGTCTGTAACCAAGATAACTGAAAAAGTTATGAACCGATTTTGATGAAACTTAAAGGGATTGTTAGGTATGTTAGGAGGAACAGATGATTAACTTTTGGTAAAGATATGTCCATCCGTTTGTTTGTTTGTCTGCCTCATTTTTCTCGATGCCGTAACTTAAAAAGTTATGGATGAATTTTGATGAAATTAACATGAGTTGTTACGTATGTAACAAAGAGTATATGACCAAATTCTGGTAATGATCTGTTTGTTCGTTCGTTCGTTTGTTACTGTTTTTTTATTTTATGCTTGTTAGCACAATAACTCAAAAAATAATTAATGGATCTTTATGAAATTCATAGTGGTTGTTAGTATTGTTAAAAGACATAAATGATCAAATTTTGGTGCAGATCGGTTTGTTCGTTTGTATGTTTGACTTATGTTTGTCATAACGCTTGTTAACACTATAACTCAAAAAGTCATGAACGGATCTTCAAAAAAATTAAACAAGCTGTTATTAATATAAAAAGGCACAACTGATTAGATTTTGGAGTTTATACAAAGAAAACTATGGTTTCAGAACCAATTTGAATTTTTTTCTACCGTTGCCTCACTTCGGAGGTATGCGCTCTCAGAGTGCTCTAGTTTTTGATTGCTTTGGATCTACCTTGGCAGAAGCTAGTACCACGACAAACAGGGACACTAATTCACAAATTATAGCAGTATTCATGCCAACACTAAAGCGTCGATTTATCGATTTATCCCCTTGCTGGTGCTGAGAATATTTTAGTCAAAGCGAGGAATGTGACATCACGAATCGGGGAAAACTCTTTCGATAGCGCTGATACATGCAACATACTTAATTTCGTATTTTATAAGTTAGCATAAAAACTTTTTGTTGGGGATCTTCGTATACGTTTGGCAGAAACGTTGTATTGCAATCATCTCTGACTGAACATTTTTAAAGACTTAGAGACATTAAATGAGTCATTGCATTGCAATCAATAGTTAAAACATCATCAACATCATTTCAAGTATATAAAACAAAGAAAACATCTCTAAATGAAGCAGTTACTGTATTTTTGAAAACGTAACGGTTCATAGCACATTTTAAGTAACATATATCTTGACAGACGACCTTATCGTTATCAAGAATTGAATTTCACATCTTGGGGTATGATATTGCTGCTTTCATATTCATGTGGAAGAATTCAGGCAATTAGTATCTCTCTATAAAAATACCTTGATTCCTTTCGAACATTCTGTCGCTTTGGTGCAAGTACATTGCTCTGCCTTGAAATCGGGCATTATTAACGAATTTAAATTTGGAATTAGAAGTGAGCATGTATGCTGTTGCACGATCGATACTAGTAGCCATTGATTGACACTGCAGTCTTTCCACAGGAATGCATACTTTAACTTAAATTGTGCGTCTTTGGACGAAGTCCAGGTGACGTTCTTCACATCACCTCACATGTGGGGAATTACGATGCTCTGTTTCTTCTTTTCGATCGCAGCTAAGAACCAAAGGGAGAGCCAGCAGCGAATTATCTCCACAGTGCACGTAATCGCTGACCGCTGGTCCGCCTGGCATTCTTTTTAAATGAAAATTCAGTAAATTTGTTAATTCTATAACATTCATATCAATATCGTTCATTGAACAGTCTTGCTCCCCGTACAGTGAGGCTATTTGAATATTTTCCTGTCCCTGATGTGCCACCATCTCTGCTTACAGTGTGTACATCACAAGTCCTTCCATTTGTTAAATGTCGGGAGACATTTTCACAGTGATACGTTCTTGATTTTTACAAACATATATGATTATGAAGCGTTCAAATCTCCTTTGTATTGAGACAGGTGGAGACAGCTAAGTCGTTTGTGGTAGTTGTACTGTTGCATGCCTCGAATGATATCAGTGGACGATCTTGGAATAGCTTCAAATTTTTCTAGCTTTTACGTCGTACGCGGCATCCAAAATGCAGAACAGCAATCTATTCTCGGCAAAATCAATTGCTTCCATAGAGTGAGCTTCTCCTCTACTAGGCGTCATGTAAAACCCATCCACTCTGTTTATTTCTTCTAGTGATAACTCTAGGTACGCGTTCTTCAAAGGTAGCATCGCTTTGCATTCTCACGCCAAGTGCTTTTAAAACTTTTTTTCGATTTCGTGCTCATCACGACGGGAAAGCCAGCCTTCTAATCTTTTCCGGCGTGGCGGTGGTGCGTTCATGTTAGCTTTCCTTGAACGTTTCCTTCGAAAAATATATATTATAATCGATATACCAGTGCAGTACGCGCAGTCTTACTATGATTAGCGAATCAATAACTAGAGAAGCATTCGGAGATCGCATACCTCCGCCGAGTAAGGCAACGTTATCGAAAAGTTCAAATTAGTCCTGAAACCAAGATTTCATTTTTGTTATCACCAAAATTTGGTCACTCGTATCTTGTGACGATAGTAATAGTTCCTTTAATTTTCTTCAAGATCCGTCCATCACATTGTGAGTTATCTTGTTCACAAACAGAGAGGCAAACAATCAAACTCCGGCGAAAGCAGAGCCTCCTTTGCGGAGGTACCTGATGGAAGTTAAACTCAAAATCATGGATAAATTCAGTGCCAGAAAATGTACCTGTTGGAGTTCTTTGTCAAGTGGATCATAGGGCTGCATAAGTGCGTAGACCTTGGAGGAGTGTGGAGCCTTAGAGGTTTCGCTTGTCCAAAACTTCAGGCAGGTGCGCTGGCTTCGACCTGGTGACTAAAGTTGCAGGAGTTGGCTCTTTATCAGTTACCTGTAAGACTTTCCAAGAACTCAATCCTACTCCGTAAACGGGAGATTGCAGTCTGCTCAACACAACGTAATCTGCGCCCTTCCAACACCTGCAACACGATTCGAAATGAAGAAACCAAAATTCCTGTCTGAATTTACTGACAAGTCAAGTTAAGTGGGCTTTGCTTTTATCGAATTTAATGAACCAATCGTACGTGCCTTACCGGCATGTTCGATTGGGCGCCAACATTAAGCGTTGAAGGATTGACTTGTCCGAAACTTCAGAGAGAAACTTTGGCTTCGTGACTTTGAACTGTGTTGCCAGTGTTCGAAGCAACCCGATTACGTTGAGTAACAATCAAGCAAGACTGAGTTTCTGGAAGTCCCAGGGGTGACTGATCAAACTTCAGTGACTGAAACTCAATTCAATGGGTCGAAGCCAGCGCACCTGCTTCAAGTTTCGAACAAGTCAAGCCTCGAAGGTTTAATTCACCATTGTAGCACTCATTCCCCGAACGTAGTTCTTTTGTCCTAGTTGACAGGCCCTACCACACTAGTATAAGACCTGTTGAGAGCGTATTTCCTTATTAGGCAAGTTACTCTACTTTCGCATTATTTGAAAAGAAAAAATCAATAGTTGGAAGTTGGCTGCTGAACTCCTCTTTCAATTTATGGCAAGTCTAGCGAATAGTTCGCATTTGTGTATGCATATAATATCGCAAGTTAGTGATGGCACAGATCTATAAGTCCGTTCCTGCAGGAGTCGCAGGCAGCCAATATTAGTTTCAGGTAGTACATACTTGCTGCATAGGTTGAACTAGCTGGTATAAGAAATTTGATTATCATTCAGTACCAGGTGTACCATTTATACCGAAGATGTAGCAACGGCTACACGTCCAGTTTTCTTTTCTTATTCTACTAGTATGAGCAATACGAATTATACTTTTTTTTGCTGCAGAACTCGTCATAATCAGGACTGATGTCGTTTAGTTTATAATTTACGGAGAAGCTGCAGCACTTGAGAGAGAGCGAGAAGCTTTACAGTTGATTGTGATTTTTTTTTTTTAATTTGGAGTTGAAGAGAACCCAAAGAGCTTTGCGGTTTGATGGTTTTTAAATGATAATAGCTCATATTTCGATTTTTAGCTACTTTTTAAAATGTGTATCTCGCAAATGTAGATAAACAGCTGTTGTTAGGAAACGAGCAATCATTATTTGTTACTTGAACCTTTCGCGAGTTATACTCTATATGCAGGATTAGGATATCATGTTTTTGTGCTAATCTTTATGATCAAAGGACATACAACAACAAAAAAAGTTAACTTTCATAATCTCATGCAGTGCGAATAGAGACTCCGAATAATGCATGCGCAATTTCAGTGTGCAGTGCGGTGTGGAGAGCGCAAGCTCACCATCTCTCACACTCGTGTTAACTATGCCAACCAACTGGCATAGCTGCTGTGCCAGAAATTTAGCTTCATCACCGAAGCTCTGCGTTCCCTCCTGTGTGTTAAACCTCCTTGCTGCGTGGCCGCTGTCCAGTGAATAGGTGGCGGTGTGTCGCTGCTGCTGTTACTCTCCTGGACTAGGATGGAAGGGCACGTCCGGGCAGCCAAGCAGTTTAATATATTATTTTGTATGCCGTAGCCAGTCTATTGAGGTGGGTCTCGTGCTGGGATGGCCACACGTAAGTCGGTTCCATTTAGAATCCATTGTTACTAATATTGATACACACGCCCCATATTATGCGCAGCATCGCTTGCGTAATGCATCATATCTCAAGAACTCTGTAACTTAATGGAAAGGCGGTATTTTTCCCAGCGCCATCTTCCCTTCTAAGTCAAAGTGCCAGGACTTTCATGTTCGATCACAGACCAAAATAATGCAAATTCAATTGCAGTGCTGCGCCTACCACTTCCATCTCGTGCACGTAATGAACTCTCGGGAGTCAATTTGGCCGCGCCTTCCCTATAGACAGAAGCTGCTTTCTTTCAACACGTTAACTTTTATTTCAACTCACTGCACTCTCTAATCTATGCCAATTTGCTTGGTCCGTCTCTTGTATTTGATGTGAGGAGTTCATTTCGAATATTTCATCAGTTTAATGCACGAGTAAAATTCCTTTCAAAAGCTCGGGAGTATCATTCTTTGCACGATGTCGTGCTAGCCCTGGGTAGCGGTTCATGTGGGGATCTTCAATATACTTTTAAGGTATTTAAAACTTGCGTGTCAAGGTTCCTGAAGCAGTAAAAGGGCCTCGATCAACCACAATGGACGTTGCTTCTCTATGTATATGCGGATCGGATTCATTCAATGAATCTCTTAAAGTTTAGACAAGATATCTTCTTGGCTTCGAGATGTCAAGTTCTACAGTATGCTTGTATCTCCTACATTAGTAGGTTTTCTTTGGCTAATACCAAAGGAAATCGTGAAGTTATACTTCTGCATTACTACCAATTAAATATTAGTAACATCTTATTGCTGCTCAGTCAATATAACGGGCACTATGGCAACAATTCACTACAGATTACACTGAATGCAGTCTACTTTTCTAGAATATCTCAGCTTCGGGGGTCTCTTATATTGAGTTTTTTCTGTTTTGGGAGTCTCTGTTTGAGGAGCTATACGGTATTGGTACAGTACATGTAGACCGGGGTTATCAGTCGTGGGAAAAGTGTCACAATAGACGAAATAAATAATTATCACTCATTGCGAAACAAACACAGTCATTGTACACAATTATTTAATAGCAATATGCACAGATATGTTGAGGAGTGGTTAATTATTCTCGTGGTATTAGCGAAATAAAATTCCGCTGATGAGCTGGACGTGCGGAGCTAGCATGCCCATCGATAAAAGTAACCCCGAAAGAGTTTACATGACCAATTCGGGGTGGTTGTTCTGCTTGCACCACTAATTAGCTGTCAGAGTTGTGTTTAATCCTCCATTGGCATAGTTTTACCTCCGATATTAATTATCAAAAGAGTGTGAGCGGTTCCTGTTCATCTGCTATAAAACATAGCCTTGTTTCTCTCTGAAGAGTCAGAAATTACCTCACAAATGCATTCATTTCGGCTGTAAAAAAAACGGATGTAACAAAAAACTTGAAGCAGTGTTTTATCTCCCATCTCAGGTGTAGTCAAGGTGCGAAGCCTTGCAACTTTCGGGTCGCATTAAAAATGGTTTGCACCATAGCTATGACTCTGCCTTAAGTATAACGTTTACCAGCTTAGGTCGAAGTAACTTGAGCGATGAACGATACAATAATCTATTTATTGCTTTAATAAAAACTCGTAATATCTACTGGCATATGTGAGAAAATAAGTTCACTCTCGTTCTTATTGAAGTGTTTTAGCGGCCTTCAGGATTTGTGGGATGGGCCTTTGGCCGCAGTGTGACCGCTACATCCATCTGATGTTACTGGAGTCCCAGATCGAGGGCCCCTAGTTACTGCCCAAATTACCTTACGCTCAGCCTTCGGTCAATCGTTCTTTTATATTCACGCTGTTTTTTTTTTTTTTATTTCTTTTTGCTACTTCCACTAACTATCTTTATCGTGTTTTTCTTCTTCAGTCGCTACTCGTTGGTTTGTACGGAACTCCATGCATGGGTTTATCGTCGTTCATGACATGTACAGGGCGCCATCGATTGGCATAGAGAAACCGACTGAGGTAAATTCCAATGAGCTTAACTTTTTTGCGGAGCTTTGCGCTTTGGCTTTGCCCCTTCAGAATGCGTTTCATGCCCTCGCTATGAACCAGCTGCCCTTATTTGGCCTAAGAGTCAATCTTGCTCCACATAAAGTGTTTTTGGGTACCGCAGGCGTAATCGCTTCACTTCTAACACCTAAATCCAAAATGGCAAGATCAAAGTCCAGGACAAATCAAACCAAATGCGCTCAGTTTCACTTGGTTTCACCGTATCATTCGATGGTGCCTGTGTGCCCCATACCTCTCCATTTCTTGAAAAAATTTATCGTTTTTACAGAGGCTTCAACTGATGTGCGACTCTAACACATTCTAGTCTATGCATAGTGATGTGATACGGCGTTCACTTGCTATGCTGTGCACTGCAGCCGCTGTCGGAATAATCGCAGAGTCCGTCAGTATCTCTGTTTCACTAGAGGACTCAGGGTCTTGATTCTGCTATTGGAAGATGCGTTTCTTCTGTCAGCTTGACGGCCAGTTGAACGCGTTGGTCGTCATGTGCACGACGTATGGTACTCTGGTACACGGCGTCGTGGGAATGCTATTACTTATTCTTGAAATGGCGGCCAACGAGTGAAAATGTCAAAACAGCGGAGTGAGGCCTATTTATTTTTTGCCACCGTCCTCTTTCCCCTGTTGCTCAATTTACCTCAATATATATATATGTATAATATCAGTTTCTCTAGATGCCCCCAGACCATTAATTAAATGGATACATTACTTATAGTTATGTGTATGCGAATCCATCAAACGAAACAGCAAATGAACAATGGATATATTTTAAATTCATAATAGCTTATATTTGTTTCCTTTCACTATTACTGATTTGGATCCTGAACTTACGATTGCAATTCTATTTCATCAAAGCACATCGTTATCAGCAAGGGCTCCCGTAAACGAGGTTCGGTCGGTGGGCGGAGCTTTTCCTGTGACGTCATAAAGTAGTTAATGCAGCCGAGGCTGCCGCCCCGCCATTGGCCGGCTACAGTGACTGTCGTTGGGATATTACAGACTCGGGGTCGTCGTTTCTGGCGCCGTGATCGAGATAATCTGGTCTGCTTGTCTAGAGTTCCGTTCGTGGCTATTAGATTCTCCACCTTCTGTTGGGCTTCAGCCCGTGATCGCATACCAATTCCGTTTGAAACAATCAAAAACTGATTCCTACTGAAGGCTTAATCATTTAGTGTTTCTAGACAAGTCTTATTAAACATCTGAGCCTTAGAATTATCCTGTCTGTGTCCTTTTCAGGTTGGCGAGTGAGCTACAGCATAGTTGGTGGTGACGAGAGGAAGCAGTTCAGCATTGACAGAGCCACCGGCGCAGTGCAGCTCACCGGCACCTTAGACAGGGAGCTCAGGGGCCTGGTAGGTGCAGTGCATGTTGGTCAGAAACCTACTGCGTGCCTAACGTTTCGGTCAAAGGCCTAGTAGATGCCTAACATTTTGGTCGGAGGCCTAGTAGATGCCTAACAGTTTGGTTAGAGGCCTAATAGGTGCCAAACATTTTGATCGGAGGCCTAGTAGATGCCTAACAGTTTGGTTAGAGGCCTAATAGGTGCCTAACATTTTGGTCAGAGGCCTAGTAGATGCCTAACATTTTGGTCAGAGGCGTAGTAGATGCCTAACAGTTTGGTTAGAGGCCTAATAGGTGCCTAACATTTTGGTCAGAGGCCTAGTAGATGCCTAACATTTTGGTCAGAGGCCTAGTAGATGCCTAACATTTTGGTCAGAGGCGTAGTAGATGCCTAACATTTTGGTCAGAGGCCTAGTAGTTGTGTAACATTTTTGTTTAATGAGTAGGAGCCCGAAATTTTCCGGCCTTTTGCCTGCTGCGAGCTCTTTGCGACGCTGGGAACATTGACTTAACAGAGATAGGCATGCACAGCTACCGTCAAGACTCTTACCTTGCTCAGAGTTAGGGTGGGCATGGGGGGGGNGGGGGGGGGGGGGGGGGGGGGGGGTGGCCGTTGACGACCCGTTGTCGACTGCTGCCATGCTAACTCCTCTGGAGCCAGTTGACTTGTATCCGCAGCACGAGCCAGTGCGTGTGGGTCTCCCAGTTGAAGGTGCTGTCAAGTTGACTTAACCTTCACTTTTGCCTACTCATGACTTCCGTCGATCTACCAGCAGACTACCCGCTCCAATCATGCCGCCGTGACCGCGAATACGATTTAATGCTTTTGAACATTCACCAAAAATCCATAAAACGTAAGTCATTGTGAATTTAAACTTGCTCAGACAAGAGTCTAAACTTCACTGTTGCGCTTGCTAACTAGTAAAAAATTCTCAACAAGTTTTTCGGCAGTCTAATAATGTGCCTGCTGAAGTCAGGACGCGGCAATGCATTTGTATTAATAAGTTGGCTCCATGCTGGTAGCACACCAAAAGTTGTGTGCAGGCACCGGGTTATAGCGGCAGTATGACGTCTCCTTCATAGAGACGAGTTCAAATGCACGCTAATTTCTATCTTTTAATCAGAGGTGGGCAAGAGCGTAAACTAAAGCGTAAATACGCAATCAGCGCTCCAGTATTGCAGTTTGTATTTTCCTTCTTTCAGATGTATAAGATTGATTTGAATCCTCCGTTACTCGTAAGATTGTATGCGCTGCGTAAGACAAGGGTCCTATGCTAATAGAACTTTCGTGTTGAGGACTATGTAGACTAGAATACCTATGCAGTCGAAAAAAAAAATTACGGCGAGGTAGATGTGACGACACTTTATGGACCATATTTTCGTTGGTATGATATGCTCATGAAGGATACACAACGATAGTCCACTCAAATTTTCACTAGAAATGAGTCTTCTCTGTTTCCGGTCAGCTGAGCACTACAGTCCTTCTTTCCCTGGGATGACATGCATAAAATATGAGTTTTGTTAGCAAGCAGTCAAGCATCGGTGTATTTAAATTTCCGTCCCTTATTCTCTGTGCACAGTTATGCAACTTGGTTGATCTGATCAATTCTTTTTACGTTCAGAGAAAAAACTTTCGTTGAAGGAGCAAAGCATGTTGAAAAATAATACTGCACGCATTTCACCCTGAAAAATCACTTTCCATATATGCTTCGTTGATCATTGACTCAATTTGTATATCGTGAATTGGGAGCAAGTAAAGTTTCTATGAGTCGCCTTCGTAAAAAACCATTCTCCATGAGAGGACTAAGACGAGCTGTAAATATTTTCACTTTTTCGATTTCAGGGTTGGCATATCATAACATGCATTTATTATTAAGCATTAGGATTCCCGCTGTGGCCATCTTCTTCTAGCTGGTCTAATTTTTGCCGATTAGTTCTCACCAAAAGACAGCAGAATCGCCAAAATCTCCAACGTGGCCTATTTTTCGCATAGGTATCTATTTGGTTAAAATACCGATACGAAAGCTACAAATATACAAACATATAAATATACCAACACATATTTTATCTCTTGATTTACTGTATAATGAAAACCGATGTGTATTTATCGGTTTGTTCATTTATTTGTTCGCTTATTTACTTGTTTATTCATATTTCCATAATGTCATGCTTTAAGGAAACAGATGAGTGAAAATCAGGCCAGGTTGGAGACTGTGGCCATCCTGTCGAGCTTTATTAAAAACTAATAGGTACAAAATAGGCCAGGTTACAGTAGATGGCTAAGGCATCTTAATCAACGACAGTTGAAATTCAAACAATGAAGATACCGAAAGCTTCTCTTCTATAGCGCTGCCATAGCGTCTGATTTGTATGAATGTCATCTTCTCCATACATCGAATATATGGCAAAGTATAGGGCACAGACTTATGAAAACACAGTCGGACAGTTTCTAAGTGCAGCACAGGCCGTTGCTCAGCTCTACCTCAAGCTTCCTGTGACGTCATCATTAAGCCATCAGAGTTGTGCCATGAAAAATTTATTTAACTAGCATAATATTTGGACTGTGCTGAACGAAAAAATATTAACTAACAAGCCATAAGTTTTATCAAAAAATTTCTTGCATATACTTAGCGTCTTAGAAAGTACAATGACTCTTAGGACGAGTTAATTGAAAAAGCCGTCCGGGCTCAGTTTTGTAGTGAAGAAATTTAGAGCGACAGGAGCTATGTAGATGAACTCGTATTATGTATACCAACTTATGATGAAAACAACAAAATCAGGATTGCGACGTCATCATTAAGCCAATATTTTCTTGCTAAAGTACTGAAGAACTGCTAGCCTAGTCTGCGTCCTCCTTAGTCCGTGGTATAGGGCGACCTCATATTTGAATGCACTTCTTGCACTGCCGAAGTGGAAATCGAAGAACTGAAGATATCTGAAGCTTTCATTAGCACTCTGATGCATCATGATAGTTTCTTCGCACGGATAACTTTGTTGCATTAGTTTTTCTTCTAACTTTAATGCACTCGTAGATGAAACAGCTTTCGCTAAGAAAAACCGCTGGACAAATATGATGCCTTGGCGTATCCATGGTACTTAATCGAAACAATTATTTTCAGTGTTGCTGAAATTCGTGCTGACACGAAAAGAAAAGAAAGAGTTTTGATGCTCAGCAATATTGAAGCAGTGAACGCTCATCTCTATGATCTTTTAAGTTGGCAATTGTACTAACGAAGGTATGACTAATAAAGAAAGATCATCACAAAGTCTTCTCTGTCATTTATGACAGCGCGGGCGCTCAAGTATATGAATATACTGTACGAGCACGCGATAGTGTCTGTCATTTTTTTCTGATGTAGATATAAGTATGAGCATTGGCGTTGAGCAATAATTTATTCGATCAACGATTTTATTGTAACATCTTACGTCATAGATTTGATGTTGTCGACGATATAACAACTAGTAACATAATCCTGTGTTTATTTTTATACTGTCAACTTCTAATCGCTAATACACCGTGTAAATTCAACATAGATTTTTTTCACTAAGCAGTCTTGGCTTACGGTTTCGGTTTCGTGCGCAAGAAATTTTCGCTTGCGCCCGTACGCTTCGTCTTTTCCGTAAATTTTGCTCCTTCACGCTTTGCAGACGCGAAGGAAAAATTTGCGCTTTGCGCTCTAAGGAGAAATTTGGACGTGCTCACCTTTGATTTTAATATTTTGAGTGTGCAAACAGCTGCTAATGCTCTGTATTTTATTATAAATGTTTTTAGTTCTGTAAACAAGAATGTATTTAGAGGAGGTAAGGGTTGCAGAGTCGGAGTCGGAGCCGTAAGCAATTGGACATTTTTGTGAGCTAGCAGTTGGCATCGGACCCCTGCTTGCTTTAGTCGGATGAAAATTGGCATATTTCATTAGAGAATTGGAGTCGAAGGGAATCGCAGGTTTAAGGCGTGATAAGAGCTGGAGTGGGACGTTGGCTTGCCCTTGAAAGGAAGTCGGAGTTAGATATTGTGTATCCGACTCCACAGCCCTGGAGGTGACTATGGTTGTGTGTGAGATGGTGTGATGGTAGCGTGTCAAATACCGCTCTGCTACCCGCCAACCAGAGAGTACCTAAACGGAAAAGCAGGATAAAAATTGTGTAAGAGATATAATATCCATAGTCCTCCTACACTCATCACGCGTACGTACACCTTACTACATAATTATAGTCTGACCATTTTATCAAGGCAGTTCGGCCGTGGTCAGATTCATTTATAGATTTGTCAATTCTATGGGTATTTCTGAGATTTTGTTAGGCCCATATCTTAGCCCCGCCCACTACCTCTTTATAGAGAAATCTCAGAAATGCCCACACAATTGGCACCGCAATAGAGGAAATTCGACCACGACCTAACTGCCTTACTAAAATGGTCTCGCTATAACGAATTTACCTGGCAAAACTGTGATTATACATAGTTTCCATTAAAATATAATACCGCTGCTTTCCTTTCATCAGTAGCACCCAAGAGAGTTGTTCATTGGAAATCCTGGCCGCACTTAGTAAATATTGGGTGCAGGGAGCATATGATTGGCTCATATGGATCGAGATCATCTCACCCGCGGCTTTATCTGGTCCGGGACCTTAATTCTGAGTGATGGATTCGCCTCTTTTGATCGAATTTAGGGGTTTGGTGGCAAACAGAATTGGATTTGGATCACTTCATCCAAAGTCGTTCAGTATGGCAGTTCCAACGCTCAAGGTTGAGCTCCATGACAAGTCAAAGCTCGCTGGATTATTTTATCTCGACCAAAGCGGACCAGTCTAACACACCCACTGTCACCCAAGCAGCGCATTACTGTTGAATCTACTGCTTGAGTTTAAATGTAGGGACGTTGGTTTAGCTATAAACAATTAGTAGGTAAAAAGTAAAACTGGTCGAAAGCAACTGATAGTAACTCTCAAATTTACACCCCGTGCCATGCTATGAGCCATGCTATGATTCATTGAATTAAAGCTCCTCAATTATGGTCACCTCATTCAAAGTTTTTAATTATTTCAATTTTATTAGCCATTCCGTATTTTGTTCAATATTCAGGTGTACCACAGTTTTAGCTTCAATCTTGAAAAGCGTTAGATAAACTATTGTGTGAACAATCAAGTTTATTGATGGACAAGACATTTATGATACAAAACTAAATAACGAAAAACTTAACACTTTACATAGGAGCCTTTGTTTTGTCAACAAGTTGGCTGCTTTTGTACAGAGACTCTGTCATTTTTTTTTTTTTTACTTGAGATGAAGGGATTTTGCTTTCAGTCGACTGAATTGCTTTCCACGAGTCTTCTTTGGGTGTGTATCGAATGCCATCCTCGCAAGGAGCCTGCTCTAGAATTCTCACTAATTTTCGATTGGATTCAAATCGGGAGAAAATCGAGGCCACACCATAAAACATTTACCCCTTCGATAACAAGAAAGCTTGTGTTATTTTTGCGGCGTGAGATGGAGCATTGTTGTGCTGAAATATGAACCTACGACGCTTCTGCAATGGTATGTCTTCAAGCCATGGGAACATAGTTGATTCAAGAAGTGGACAGTAGGTCGCAGAAGTAATTTTTACGTCATCAGGCACACGAAAAGGTCCAAGTACTTTATTTCTAACTACTCCGGCCCGAATAATTATTCCTCCGACTCCATGCCGACAGAAACGCAAGTGGCGATCTTACCCTTTTTCAACCCATCCTTTCCCCTATCCGTCAGCTCTATGAACAGCTATCCTACTTTCATCTGTGAATATGATATCATTGTGTTTGTTTTTACGTGCTCTTGAGATCATTCCAACCGTATTTTATGTGCTGGGAAGTAAGTGGAGGCTGTTTTTCATAGCAACCGACATGTTTGGCCACATATGGCAGATTAGCCGCTGCAAAAGTTTCTCCTGATATCTGTCCTGGTTTCCTGAGCAAATGTCTCCTCGCAGTCACGAGTAGTCAGTGCTTTTAGCACTCCAGAGTCCGATCGAAGTTTACAAGGCGATGGGTCTACCAAATATCGCTTCTCATTGTCGACGTGGCGGCCGATGGAGCGTACTTTCACTTTAGGAGGAATTCCATTAGCTGTATCTTTCACGATGGTATACATTTTTCAGCATCAGTAAGACTCTTGCGTTTACCCATTCTAACGATATCTTTCAGCAGTTATTTTCGTGGCACACCTGCCCATCGCAATACGTACAATATCTCGTCCAGGAAGACACCAACCACAACGAAGGCTGGTGAAAAATGTTATTATAAGAGCAGGACTCTAGAAAAAAATACAGAAATATTAATAGACCTGAAACGCTAAATTAGTGAAGCTAATAGCGTGGCACGGGATGTACTGACTGACGCAAATGTTGAAAAAATTCAGGGGAGACTACGTTTTAAAATTTTACTTTGCAGCAAAATCCGTCACATATCAGGAGCATATAGGGGGCCATAGGACAACTGGGTTTGGTTAATGAGGTTCGTCCTTACTATGTAACGGGGTGCATGCCCCTGGGGGACCTTATTCCCATTAGGTTACCTTATCCTTAACTAGGACTTTGAGATGTCGTTCTTTCGTTTTAACTGAGCTTCTCCCATCTTCTCGCTGCTTCTGATGGTGCATTGCAATTGTTCTCTTTTACCTCTTCTTTCCTGATTTGCTGCTCAAACTCGTTGAACAATTCTGAGGAAGCCTTCGTTCCGGGGTTGAACGTTTCTATCGATAGTTTTCGTTTCGTCAGCGCTTCAATTTTTGTATTTTTATTGGTTTGTTTTGAAAAGTGATCAAATTAAAAAGTTACTTTTGTTTTAAAGAATTATGAACAGAAAAAATGTAACTGAAATTTATAAAAAGAACCATTTATCTATTGAGTACCACACATAGTGAACACTCGATCGCCAATCAGTCACAGTTATGGGTCTGTTCTTTTTAACAACTTCGTAAGATGAAATTATCACAGTATCGCCTTCACTATTATAGAAAACTGCTGTTTTCTTAACAGGCAAAATCTCTTAGTAGGCAAGCCATATCCGGAATGCAACACTACATCAGGAGTATTTGCGGTTTTCAATGAACTCGTCTTTAAGCAGGTAAGCATTTAAGAAAAATCTACGTATGCAGAATGGATAAATTTCTTCGTGAACAGCCTGATTCAATGGTTGAGCTCTACTTACAGACTATCTATTGCCATCTCTTCGTTTTTGTCAAACAAGACCTGAGGACTCGCTATTTCGCGCTCTTTGCACTGTTCTCCGTTAATCAATTTTTGAATAAGAATGTAGGCGATAACTCTTACCGGTTTCCAAGTTTTGAAAAAGATAATATTTGCCGACAAAGTATGCAGTGAAGCAATTGTGATACACTAATATAGAGCTTTTCGTCTCTGTCCTCAGTGACATTTCAGAGTCTTTTATGGCTGCTTTTGGAAGGATATAAATATTCTGATTTCGCTCCATATCCCACGTCAATTATTTCAGGTCTATCATCACCTTAGAGACTAAGCTGATATGCTAGCCAGGGAGGCTTGTTTAAATGTGGTGCTAGCAATTTTCAGTGGTATTAAAATCTTTTGTCAAAAATAGTGCCATCACAATAATGGGAATTTGCAACTAAGTAAAATCTCCAAATTATTGGTGAATTTTCTGTGAGAGACGCCTTCGCTAGAAAAGCTGCGATGCTTCTAAAATAACCTCAAGTTTGAAATCTCTAAGAATTTGTATTAGGTAGTTATCCCTACATTAAACTGCTGTGAAATAGCCGTACAAAATGAAGGAAGTATGCCTAGAAGCTTTTACTACAATGCCGCAATAGGTCTTAACATATTGGCATGTCTTTAGAAGGTCCCAGGAGTTTTTGCGCCGCACTCTCGACCTCTTGGTCGTTCTCCATAACGCATAAATAGCTAGAGCCGCACTTTGAGAACGCAGGCTTCTGACCAGCCCCGCAATGCTAGTAGTCAAAATGGCTGACCGACAGACAACGAGACAGACTATAAGCAAAACTAATTCACATGTTTCTCGTAACATTCCTAATAGTTTCTCTAAATATCATGAAGACCTTCATGAAGGGAATGTTACTAAAAGAAAGACAGTCATACCCCTGGAAAAAAACATAACTTCCTTGGCGGAGGTAATAAATAAAATCCAGCTACTCCCTGCAGTCGGGTGGGCTGTGAGCGCGTACGGTTCATTTCTGTCAAAGCGTCACTGTTGACTGAGGTAATAACGATTTATTTACTGGAAATAACCGAGGCCGATGATTGCCTGCTAGCAATATCAACTGGGCTCTCCTCTTTCTACAGCTACTCCAGGTTTTGTTAGGGCGCAAAAGAAAGTTGCGTCGTGACGAAGCCTGGTTGCAGTTTTAGCTTTACTATTATCTTCTGAGTAGAGGAGGTGTAACTTTTATGAGGTAACCAAGAAAGTTCGTTCGGTTTGTTTGCTTGTTTGTTAGTCAATTCACTATAAAAACGGCGTGAACTTTCTTGGTTACCTGATGGTTGCCTATGCTTACCACTCTTTCCAGACATCGTTAAAGCTTTCGTTGAGTTTTCAGCATTCGCAGTGTACGCCGACCCAATTTAGATAACTTTAATTGCGAACGATCAGCACCAGCACTGTATCTTTTTTGACCTCTACTATCGGTTCGTTTTCGATGTCTTGGCCGTAGTTAAATTAACTTTTTTTTTCTGTTTGTCGATCACAGCGATCCTGAACCAAATCTAAATCCTACTCTGCTGTCATTTCAGCCAAACCTTAGAAAAGTAATTTCTTCTCAGGTCATCTTTCTCATCAGTGCCAGCAGTCGAAAGTAGCAGGTGTAAGCGACCAGCGCCTATAACAGCTACTGTTGCCTTTTTATAGTAGTGATGGTGCGAGGACGTGAGAGATGTCACTCTGTTGCTGTGCAGCACGAGCTCACCATCCGTGCTGAAGGTGGCGGGTCGAGCGCCCACTGCCCGCTGCTAGTGACGGTGGGCGATGTGAATGACAACGCGCCTTACTTCCCTGACCCTCATCCTGTGGTGACCGTTATAGAGGAGGACGACCGGGACCTGCCCCTCTCCATTGCCACCGTGAGTACTGTTTATACTTGTGTTCTTCACTACCGGGACCAGCCCTTCTCTAGGGTTACTCTGATTATTCGCATAGATTAAATTAAATAACCATCAGTAGACGAACCAACAGGCCCATTCCCAAAGTGCCGCCGGAACTTACACCCCAGCCTTCTATGAACTATTGCCATTAAGTCAGTACCACTTAGTTGTCTGAGGAAGAAAATAAAAAATCCTCAACGAAAGCGACGTCTTGTCAGCACGATTTATTATTGCAGATCTCTGGATCTTGGAGATGTTAAGTTAGTTCGGACGGAAGAAAACGATAATGCATTAAGGTGGCCTGAGAAGCTTTGGTCGTAAGAGTTTGTAACTCCTGGAGGTGTTCGTAGCTGTGGAGGGTGTCTCCCCCAATGTTCGTCAAGACAGCTTTTAAACGCGTTTACTGTTTCCGCACCAACAACTTCGGAGAGGAGTCTATTTAGCATGCTCGCTATGAAATACCAAAAAAACAGCTGTCTTAAGGTAGTCCTTCGAGCTTAATGTTAGAGTTCTTGACCGTTGTTTCGCTGACGATCATTATTGTGTCTCAAGAAGTCCTGCTCTAGGTACGTCTTTGAAACCATTCATATACTTCAGTGTTTCTTTATGTTGCTGTCTTTGCTCGAGAGAGATCAGGGCCACTTCCTGTAGGTGGCACTCGTATGGCGTGTGTCGAAGCTGTGGTATCAATTTCGTTGCTCTGTGTTTGGTTTTTCTATGTTATTGATATCTTTGCACTGATGTTGTGATCAGAACTGAACAACAAATTCTAAATGTGGGTGCACTAGTGCTTTGTACAAGGGGATGATTATGTCCTTGGATTTGTACTCGAAATTCCTGGTAGTGAATCCTAGTACTCTGCGTGACAATTTCACGCTCTTGTCAACTTGCTGACTGTGTTGTAGTTTGTTTCTAATAGTTATTCCAAGTCACTTTGTTGGGTGACAACTGCCAGTTCTTTCCCACTCATTTTTAATCGGTTTGAGGGGTTCTCTCGCCTTATATGTGCATCACTGAACATTTGCTGACATTAAAGCTCATCTGTCACGTTGTGCTCCGATCCATAAGGTGGTCAAGAACTTGAAGCTCAGCTCTTTTCCTGGCAGGATAACGTATTTTGTATCGTCCGCACATTTCCTGATTTTACTGGAGATAGTAAGAACAAGATCATTGATGTAAATTATGAATAGAAGTGTGCCAGGCACGCTACCTTGTGGAACCTGAGATGAGACCGGCATCCAGTCGCTCGTCTTTCTCTGTAGCGTTATTCGTTGCTGCCGACCAATGAGACATGCCCGGATCCTGCGTGAATAGTGTCCATGTATGCCATGGGCTTCCAATTTTTTTATTTACCGTTGATGGGAAACTTTATATTGCCCGAAGTTTTCATACCTTTAGTCACTATCGTCTGTTTTACTGTGGGACGCTGAACCCTGGTTTTGAGTTTAGAACTTGGTTGGAGATGTCTTCTGCTTACTTCTGCGGTCGTCTTCTTGCTCTTCATAGCTTCTTCTTACTGCGTATGTGAACCGCAGACACTCTGTGGTCTTAGGTCTCAAAATTATGTACTTTCTGTAATAACTCTAGTGTTATTCGTAAATCGTGCTTCTAATTTTCAATTTGACGAGGTATATGCATTGTAATAGATGGTGTCGTAAGATCTTCCTTATCCATGCCGATAATGTGAAAAAATCAGGTTTGCCCGCATTGATGCAAGAATTGCTCTGTTCAGCGGTTAATGCTTGCAGTCGGTTGCCCATTTGTTCACTACTTAACCTGTTCGTCAGTGAAGATATCCTTATTTGCCAGCTGTGTGTTTATCTGTTGTTCTTAAAATCAGAGCGTTGTTGCTTCCCAACTCTGAGGGCATTTCAACACTTTTAATAGCTATTTCGTGTGTTATGGCGCATGGGCATAGCTTTTAAAGTTTAATGACAGTGTACCTTAGCAATGTATACGCTTGGGTTATTTATAAATACTAACGGAAATGCACAAGGTAGTATAATAAAATTTGGCACACAGACTTGAGCGTATATCCCATATGTATTAAAAACGAATCATGTTTCAAATTTATCTTTGCGTCGACCATAAGCTCCAAGTTAGTTGTAGCTGAGTGACAGAATGATAGACTGCGTGCACGTGGTGCAGGGGAATAGCCTGAAGAAGGTCGTACCCATCGAGTAAAAATAACGGGAGGACCAGACATCAGCTGATCGAAAAATCGTGACGTCACCGCCCGACCGGCGGCGCTTCTGCCTGTGACGTCATTGCTAACCACGCACGCTCTAATTTAGAAGTAAAGGCAGAGCTTTTTACCCACTAGGGCTGATATGAAACCATATATTAACGCTAAAAATGCAACGTAGGTAACATTGTGTTGACATGACTTCTAACTTAGCAAGTGTGTCGTCTGCAATGACGTCATAGGCAGAAGCGCCGGTCGGTCTGTGACGTCACGATTTTCTATCAGCTGATGTCGAGTCCTCCCGTTATTATTACTCCCTGGTCGTACCGCTTTCTGCCTGTTCACAGTTGTGGTCCGCAGTCACTTCAGCTGGATAGGCTACAAGGTCCATCTGATCTACATCGAAGAAGGTGCCAATATGAACCTGCAAGTATTCATGAAATTAATATTGGAAAAATTGTAGTCCTGGATCACAGAAATTTGTAAACATCTTCACCACTTCAGTCAAGTAGGTGCTCTATCGCACACTACGTCACACACGCATACACACGACAGTTGTGTTACGATCGGTCCAGCGGCCAATGACCGACTTGTATTTAGCCTCTTATGCCGGGGCCACACTAGGCATTTACACAGACAATTCGATGCAAGGATGCGAGACTCGGACGTCATTTATTTCATGGTATCTATGCTACCGAATTTAAATATGTAAATAAATAACACTCGAGATGCTCATCCTAGCAACCAGTTGGGCGTATAAATGCATATGTGGCCCCGGCTTTAAGTTCACACATCAGCCTTGCGCAATTTAGTCTTTGCTCCATCTCCGACAAGGTCGTCTTGAGTTCGTTGTGCTCAAATGAAACTACTGTGAACGATGCTCTTCTTGCTTCAATGTCTGATTTGGATGAAAAATTGGTACGGCGTTCTCCATACCCCGCAGTTACCAGTCGTACGGAGCCTATAGTCGAGGCAAGATTAGGTCATTTTGAAATGTGATTGCTGTAGTATATTAGCGATATACACTGATACGCGTTTACCGTATTTTATTTTATTTACTGGTATTTTATGTTATAATAATAGTGAAATGCTAGTGCGAAAATGTTGAAGTAGCACCCACTAATAAAGAGGAGCTGCTTTGTATTTATATACAACCACAAGAATGACAGATTATTCTGGCTCTGTTTGTTCGTTTATCTTTCCATTTATTTCACGTTTGATACATTTGCATTCATCGTATCAGCATGTATCCAGTAAACCTGTATCTTGGATTAGCTTCGGAGTGTGGCTCTTATGGAGAGAACGGGTGCATTGTTCTATTTCAAATACTATAATGAGAAACGTTTGGTTACTAATACGCAATAGCTACAATTTGCAAACGGAGAAGCAGATGGTACCAACAGCCTAATTCAAATTGACAGCATCGAATTCTTTCGATATTTTTAAGTGGAAATCGACTATCAGGCGAACTGCTTGGTGACCTCGAGCGTCAGTGCTGAAACATCAATATGTCAACACTTGCCATCATTTTTGACCACAGGGTACTCTGTTATCCTGTCAATTTTGAAACAGTACCAATCTAAATAGGCCTATAATACCGTCATTTGGGAACAGGTTTAAAATGTTATCATATCGGTGTTGAAATGGTGTCATTGCAAATATTTGCTTTCATTTGGACAACGTGTTACAATTACTATGTTATCTGATCAGTATTGCAGCAGTGCCAGTGGAAATATTTGCTGTCATTGTGACGAGAGAGTACTACGGTATTAAATCGATATTCAAACAACGTCAGTGCAAATATTTACCGACTATTTAACAACAACATCAAGTAATCTCTTTTAAGCGCGAGCCAAGTCTCTTAAGCTGAAGGGTTGACTGCCATAACAGCAAGTGTAGGCAGCAGGATGAAGCTGGCGCGGTGCCCCCGTCGTGCTGATGTTATCACGCCCCCCACTCAGAATGCAGCGCCTATAAGCGCTACTCGCCGCTCCTTCATCCTGATTGCTTTCTTTTTCCCCTGGCGTTTCCAATGACCTTCTTACGGCGATGCCATAGCCTCTTATTGGCTATTCTGATAATCTCACCTAAGGGAAAGATTTCCACTCGATTTTCCATTACCGTAACCTCGGCTTTCTATTTCTTCTCGCTCTAACAAAGTAATTCCATTAGACAGAGCAGCAAGCAATGTCTTCGCTCTTTGCGTTAACTTCTTTTATTTTTTAATAACCTTGCTTCTTGTTAAAATCCGCACCACGTTTCCTCCGACCTTCCATCGGCTGATTTTTCAGCCGCAGAAAATGTGGTCAGGTTTTTAATGAAAGTACCAGATGATTTAATTAAAATGTTACGAATATTTTCTTGAGCTACAAAAAAAATGTGCCAGAAATATAAGTTAAACATGGTCTCCAGGTCAGTTTCAGTAACTGTAAATGCAGCGGTATTATCTACCGGTACCCTCTTCTTATAGTCGCTCAAAATATCAGGAGCGCTTCATGTCAGGTGGCTGCGGCAGTTTTTACCGCCATATTTCTCCCCCATCGTGAGATGTGGACTCATGAAATTATGTAATTATTATAGTTACAAAAGTGTCATCGTGACGTTAGAAAGGACAGCAAATCATTGCATCGAAATTCCTAAAAAGTTTTAACAATTAATGGCCACCAATTTTTCCCTTAAGAATCCATTGCACCTGTCTGCTTTATCTTGAAGTTGCAGGCGTCTTCTGGTTACCCCTTTGTATCATAATCCCGCTTAAGATGTCCCGCAGCACGTTCAATTCCCCTTCGTCGAGATGACGTGACTTCTAATGTTAATGTAAATGCGGTCTTAGCTCCTTTGTTAGTGGTAATGAAAGACGCTTTTACTAGAGCTCAAAACAACCTTTCGAAAGCAATAGATTCTAGATAGAGTATTAAAACAATAACTGCTATTTTCAAACCACACGTAGCCAAGCACGATAAAAGCAAACAGGCATCAAATTCATAGCGGCAGTTTGAAGAGCCCATCAGCTAATAAGAAGGTATTCAAAGCATGGATGATATATAGACATGTCGCATCTCCCGCTTTAAGAAAGAGCAAACGTTACTAATGTGAAAGAAACGTGTCTCGCCTTAGCAGCGAATGATACAATGCTACTTTTGGACGACGGTATAGCTATATACTTACTGAAGATAAAAACTGTTTCATTTTCTCTTCAGCCACTCATATCGGCCGTGCAGTTACCATTAGATGTTTCTCACAGGTTATGATTTGGTCGAGTTTGTCTGTTTGATTGTTCGTCACCAAAATAACTCAAATAGTTATGGACTGATCTTCACGATATTTACAGGGATTGTTAGGTATACTAGGAGGAACAGATGATTAACATTTGGTAAAGATTCGTTTAATCGTATGTTTGTTTGTCTGTCCCTTCTTTTCTTGGTAGCATAACTCAACAAGTTATGAACATTTTATTATGATATTTTTTTAGGAATTGTTGCGGTTGTTACTAGGAGTACTGGAGAAAATAGCACAACTTTGGTGTTGATCTGTTTGTCCGTTTGTCTCTGTTTGTTTTTATGTTTGTCATTAACATAACTCAAAAAGTTGTGAAGGGATCTTCAATAAATTTGCAGGAATAGTTAAAAACTAGAGCATGCTGAGAGCGCATACCTCCGCCAAGCGAGGCAACGGTATCAAAAAATTCAAATTGCCTCTGAAACCATAATTTTATTTGTATAAATTCCACAATCTAATCATTTCTGCCTTTTCATAGTAATAACAGATTGTGCAGTTTTCTTGAAGATCCGTTCTTAACTTTTTGAGTTATACTGCTAACAAACGTTATGACAAACAGGAGTCTAACATACAAACGAACAAACCAATCTGCACTAAAATTTTTTTTAATCATTTATGTCTTTTAACATTACTAACAACCCCTATGAATTTCATAAAGATCCATTAATTATTATTTGAGTTATTGTGCTAACAAGCATAAAATTAAAAACAGTGACAAACGAACAAACTGATCATTACCAAAATTTGGTCTTTTACTCTTTGTTATATACCTAACAACTCACGTTAATTTAATCAAAATCCATCCATAACTTTTTGAGGTATGGCAATGAGAAAAATGAGGCAGACAAACAAACAAACGGATGGACATAGCTTCATCAAAGTTAATCATCTGTTCTTCCTAACATAGCTAACAATCCCTGTAAATTTCATTTAAATCGGTTCATAATTTTTGAGTTATCTTGGTGACAAAGAGACAAACAAACAGACAGATAAACACGACGAAAACATAATTTCCTTGGCGGAGGTAATAATTAAAGACACCTATGACTAAATTTTGATGATGACCGGTTTCTCCGTTTGTGTGTTTGACTAATGTTTGTCAAAATGTGTCTAAGAACATCACTCAATAAGTTGATAACAGATCTTCATGAAAATTACGGAAACTGTTGTAACTCTCCAGAAGCACAAATAACCAAATTTTGGTGATGATAACGACCAAATCCCAATTTCATGACCCATGTGCATTTTTCATTACCGTCGCCTTGCTTTGCGCAGGTATGCGCTCTCGCAGAGTGCTCTAGTTTGTTACTAGTTTGGGTAGTGTCTTTGTTGATGAAGGGGCATGTTTTTACTTCACTTTGTGAAACATAACTGTATATATTCCTGTTTAGCTTCAAATGAAAGTTTATTAGAGCCTATCTTTTTGAGTTGCCAAGGTATTTTCATCACTAGCTCCAGCGTAAATCAGACGCATCAGCGAGATACTGGCGTTTGCTTATTCATACTGTAGTTAGTGTTTAGGTAAATGGATTTACCTCCCCTCAGGAGGCATAGGATGGGCCATAGGATTAGGTTCGACCATCGTATGTTATGGGGGGCACCGCACCCAGATGGTTTGTGCAGGTTATCTTAGCAGTTAGCTAGGCCTTCGGGGGCGTCTGTCTTTCGTCTCCTCTTTACTTCCTTCCTGATTTCGTACTCCTACTGATATCACTTTCATCTGTTCTTCCTCTTCTTTCCCGACGTGCTGTTCCCATGCGCGTTGGTCCACCTTTGGGCATGAGTTCCACATTTGCGTCGACATGCTACATTTCCCTTCCATTTCTCTCTTGAATCACCATGATTGTGTCTTGGGAGGCTTAAACAACTAATGTTATAATAAATGGATTTACATCGGGGATGACAGCAAATGAGAAGTTAGTAAAATGGCAAAAAGAAGTCTTCAATATTGTAAGGAACACTTAGCAGGCTCTTAATACTCACATTGATGTGGACGCTAAATCTCGACGAAGCACTGTGCTTGTGCAAATAATACATAGCTGGTTCCAAATTTTTCTATGCAGTATATTATGTTTTCGCTTATAATTATCATACTTTGCTAAATTCACTGTCCCGTACGTTAACTTCCTTTCAGCTTACTCCTATATCACCGTCTCTGTCAGTTTAGAATATATGAAGGTAAATCTCTGTGATGCAAGTTCACTATGAAATTGTTTTTGCTTTAAATGTCGAGGTCCAGCAGGCAGTGAAATGGCCAATTTTGAATGACATAAATATTCAAGTCTTTTGCGTCTCGGTTAGATATAATTTTCCACTGTAAAAGAAAACATCCGTGTTTTTCATATGATTCCAGGAACTTTAGTGGCCATTTACTGGCTTATTTTCGCCAAGGTGTCGGCATAAGAAACATGTTTTTGAGAAAAAATAAATTTTGCTACTTTCTAATCCATCAAAGTATGTTTACGTTGCCATGGACGTTAGAAAAGAAGACACACTTCATCATACTGTTATTAAGGAAAAGGGCTTCTTGGCGGAATCTAAGTGGAATTAACTAGCTACCTACGTAACTACGCAATATTTGAGAACTTTCACAGAATGGGGAACTCTTACTGCTGCTTTCTGCAAACTTGCTACATGAAAATTTGTTTTAATGTCAAGGTATTACATTTCGCGATGGGGAAAGTTCGCAAATTTTGCTCCCAGCGTTCTGCTCAAATTATTACGGTAAATTAAGCTTCTGCTTGGGTGCACCATTGTTTTCAAAATATAACAAGTAAATTTATGTGACACTAATTTTGCTGATTGAAAGTTTTGGATTTTTATTTTTGTAAATGCAAAGATAACACTACTGAAATCTTTAATTCAACGAGATGACCAGCAAGTTGAGTCATTCTGCAAATTAGACTAATCTTTGAAGCAACGGAGCATTTTTATGTATTGGTAATATTTACTTCTAAGTCAGATTTATGTAGTCATCATATGCAAGAACGATGAAGTTTATGAGCCTCGATCGTGGTGTAACTTCCCTCAATTATTGTATGTCGTGCTGGCTTGGTGCTAAGGCAAGCTGCTAAGGCGGTTACGGTTCGAAACCGTAACCGCCTTGTATTTCTCAAAAGGTAAGGGTAAAGACGCCTCTACGGCGCTCCCAGTTGTAGTTAGCCCGCATGTACTGGTTTGTGCTTCACATAAACTGCGCCAGCGCCAAGAATGTACAGCTGCAGTCGATCGTTAATTGGTAAAGCCATGGCGCCAATGACGGAAGACTTTTAATTGAAATATCAAAGACTCTCCTACCGTCCCATTTGCTGGTTACGTCAGTGTCTTCCCAGTGGACTATGAATGGCATATATCCTGAAGCTGCCATCTCGAGAATTAAGACTTAGCCTGTCTGCAGGGAGCCGAACATCTAACCGGTCTCAGCCGTTCTACCCCTGCGAAGATAAATAGTTAATGATGCTCGTGCATCTGGACAGTTCCAGGTGGGATTTACTCGTAACTGGGCTTATGGTTGTTTAATTTTTAATTACAGAATTGGACAGCTATCGCCACAACTGCCTTATGCGTTACAACACCGCGATTTAAGTCTTCGCTTCTTGATTTATTCTTGCTTCTCTCGTGAAGAATAAGGGCGTAAAGTTACACCATGACATAAGAGCTGGATGCTACAGTGTTGATGCCAGACGCAAGAAATCGTGAATTCTAGCCTGTTTACCTGGCCGGCGAATTCTTGTGGCGCTTGGCTTGCTCAGACAGTATTCAGTGTCCGGAAGCCATAGCGGGGTACTGTCACGAACCAGCAATTATTGGTATTAGGGGAGGGGGGGGGCGCAGGTTGCTGCATAAAAGCCTTCCGCCTTTGGCACCATAGCTCTTACCAATCAGTGGTCGATAATAGCCATGAAATGTTCTGGGACCAGTGGAGATATATATGCAGCACGAATCAGTGCGTGTTGATTAAACATTTGGAATGTGCGGTCAAGTTGACTGTACCTTTACCTATGCAAGCGAGTGAGACACAGGGTTAACATCTTCAGGTGCATTTAGGCCGTTGCCGTACTTGTTAAACTAGCTATCCATTTCATGTGGTGCCCGGAATCATCCCAGTACATCGGCCCCTGCTCTGGAATATGCTTCCATGTTTTAAGGCTTTTCATGGCTGTGTACGCCATCAGGGCGGTTGTTGTAGCAACACATGTCGTCAAGTATGACTTTGTTTTCTTTTATATCTGTTCTCTTTTTCTAACAACGTGAATTTTCTATCAACGGAAGGTGTCCGCCGTAGACGTGGACTTGATCGACCGAGACGGGCTGCTGTACACCCTCACTGGGGACGGTGTGGACGGTCTCGCTCCTGAGGACGCTTTCTTTTCTGTCAACTCCAAGACCGGCGAACTCACGCAGCTGAGGGTTAGTTGCTCATGCGTTTTCATATATTCCCTTGCACTAGTCAGCTTTTTTGTTTGTTTTTATCCATACGCTCACACCGTTCTGGGTAAATTTTCTTTTTATCCTTGTACACACAGAGCTCATTGTTTGATTTTTTATCTGTTGAATGTGTTAGGTCATCATTGCAGTTCGTGTATTTGGCTCTGCGGTCACACGGCTCAAGGTTATGTTTTCACATTTTATTATCTGGCTCTCGCAGGGCACGGTTATATCGTTATGTTTTATCTCTGGCTCTCGCAGGGCACGGTTATATCGCTATGTTTTATCTCTGGCTCTCGCAGGGCACGGTTATATCGCTATGTTTTATCTCTGGCTCTCGCAGGGCACGGTTATATCGCTATGTTTTATTTCTGGCTCACAGAGACCAGTGTTATATCGTATGTTTTATTATCTGGCTCTCGCACGTCATGGTTGTTAGGACAATATATGTAATAAACACCTTACTATGCATGTTTATAGTAGGGGGTGTTGAAAAACTGAAGGTACAAACTTTGACAGTAGGCAAGAAGACGCGATATAAACACTTTTTCATGAACACCAAAAATTTGAAAACTCTGTAGTTTTGAAGATACTAAGGTTTAAATTTTTAACTTTCAGTCCCAGTTTATCCCACATTAGTGTCCAGTAATCCGTGCGGCAGAGGCATCATAACTGTATTGCAGGGAGGGCAGTCACTTCAAATAATTAGTGGAAAGATGAGTTGATAAAATATCTATTTATCTAATAATCGTTTCATTTTGGCTCATGACATTGGTCAGAAGAGATAATGTTACATATCAACTGGGCATCAAGGGTAAACTTCAAACTTCAGTATCTTGAAAACTACAGAGCTTTGGAATTTTGGTATTTTTGAAAAGTGTTTATTATTTTACGTGTCCCTGCTACTGTCAAAATTCATACGTCTTGTTTCTTAACGCCCTGTATATTTATATCTTTATCAAAATATAAAAAAATACGGTCATGTGTTTATATGTTGATATACGTATTTGTAGTTTCATGTCAGGTTCATAACGAAATAGATAGGCTAAAAGTAGGCCATGTTGTAGATTTTTAAATTACATTGCGTTTTGATGAAGATCAATAGGCGAACATTAGATCAAATTGCTGAAGGTGGCCGGAAGTCGGTAGGGAATTCTTGTCTTCGCAACTGAATGCACTTCTTCCTTAGCCAACGTGTTGAAATCCAAACAATGAAGATTTTCACAGCTTCCTTGGTGCTGATGGAGCTTGATTTTTATTACTCTCTCCATACATTGAAGCTATATTATTTACTCTCAGTTCATGATGTATAAATTGAGATAATCAACTAAGCACAGGAGAGGCGATTTTTGACGATGCAGTAGATGCAGAATTATTTTCAAGCTTGCTTTCTTCCCCTAACCAAGCAGACTTCGCTTGGGCGAAAAACTTTGAGATGTACTGAAGGTATATTACACCGTATATAGGCTACGTAGTGGAGAATTTAATTAAATACAGTGATGCTTCACTGCTTGCTAGTAGGTATGTATTGATTTTTTCGCAAATCATCAGAGAGAAGGAAAGACTGCACCGCTCCGGTAGATTAAAAGAGCACGCACCTGTTATGACGATTCGAGTTGCCTGTTGTAGCATAGCCTTTAGAAACATATTAGTAACGGAAGTACGACCAATGAGGAAGGGTCATCACAAATTCCTTGCTGTCATTTTCGATTGCTCGGGCGCTCTAGTATTTTTACAGTTTATATCCAAGCTCGCGCAGGTCAGGGTTAGATTTGTCTCTGTGCCGCCACGCAGCTCATGGTTAGGTTTTGAAGGATCGTATCTTAACTCACTCTATTTCAGATACATTTTTATAGTTACAAATTATTACCTCCCCCAAGGAGGTTTTGTTATCGTCGGGTTTGTCTATCTGTTATTCTGTCTATCGCCAAAATAACTCAAAAAGTTATGGACGGATTTTAGCGAAATTTACAGGGATAATTAGGTAGCTATGTTAGGAGGAACAGATGTTTGATTTTTAGTGACGATACGTATATCCGTTTGTCTGTCTGCCTCATATTTCCGAATGCGGTAACTCAAAAATTTATAGACGGATTTTTATGAAATTTACATGAGTTGTTGGTATATCACGACGAGTAATGACCATTTTTCCGTGATGATCTGCTTCTTCGTTCGTTTGTCGCTGTTTTTAATTGTATGCTTGCTAGCACAATAACTCAAAAAGTCATATATGGATTTTCATGGAATTTACGGGAGTTGGTAATGTTAGAAGACATAATTGATTAAATTTTGGTGATAATCGGTTGATTTGTTTGTGAGTTTGACTAATGTTTGTCAAAATGTTTGTTAGCTGCAAAACTCAAAAAATATGAACGGATCTTCAAGTAAATTAGTGAAGCTGTTAATACAGTTGAAACGCCCAAATGATTTGATTTTAGTGTTGATATAAAGAAAATCATGGTCTCAGCACCAATTTGAGTATATCGTGACCTTTGCCTAGCTTGGCGGAGGTATGTGCTCTTAGAGTGCTCTAGTTTAAATAGTTACGAGAAAGTGCTGAAGCCCATACATTTCCCTCGAGAAATCATTGTAATTCTAAAAGAATCGCTGCTGTAGTTCAGTGCCATCCATTTAGAGGACTGAACGTTGNGTATGTGCTCTCAGATTGCTCTAGTTTAAATAGTTACGAGAAAGTGCTGAAGCCCATACATTTCCCTCGAGAAATCATTGTAATTCTAAAAGAATCGCTGCTGTAGTTCAGTGCCATCCATTTAAAGGACTGAACTATGTTCGAGATCCAACATATCAGCGTTGTTTATATAAGTGGATGCAGTAACGGCTTAGTACATGTATTGAAAACATTTTCATTGCTCAGATATTTGTTTCAGTCTTTTAAGGAGCTCTCATTTTGGCGGAAGAAAACATGAAATGATTGCAATTGGAGTGGTGCTCTGTATTCGCTAAGCTGCATACATATAATTACTACTATACCTTTCCTTACAAACAGTGCGCGTGCTACGAACGTATAGGACTGTGGCGGATAATAAAACGAACTATTTCATTATGTTAGAGTGGCTATTGGAACAAAATAAAAATAAGGTATTACTGGTAGCCTTCATTTCATACATATTTCCGGAAAAAAAATTATGTGGGTAATAATCTAGACTACAGAAGTACCCAGCTATCAGAAATGGCGGCAGTTATTTTGTAATTAAATTCGTTATACTTCTTGCTTGAGGTACTGATTTTGCTCCAAAATGTGCCTCTTACGTGTAGGCTTCAATTTCCGTTAAAGTAACGAAAATTGTGCCGCCCTAAGTTTGCGAGAACAAAATTTCCTTCCGGCAAGAAAAATGCGAATATCAGCTTTTGAAGCGCCTGAACTTTCAACAGCACCGAGAAAATATATTTCATTCAACAGAATTCAAACCGGAAATGCTCAGCGCTTGCTAGACACCAGCCGTTAGATGAACCATCAGCCTCTTCATCCTCAGCAAGAAGTTTTAACTGCCATGAAGAAATTCAGCAGAGGAAATCACCAGCAATGTAGTATTTACGCACGACAGGAAAGAAGTTAAATAAAAAATAATCAAATAGCACCTATTTTTCTAAGTGATGCGGGCTTCAGAAAATGCAGTGCATTAAGCTTAGTCCAGAAACAATATTAGCTATAGTAACGTAGCACAGAAATATCATGTGAGGTCGTTTTGTTTCGTATAAATAGATTTTATACCATCGAAATCTTTATAATATTGTGACGGAGAGACGGACAAATCAAGCGAGGGAGCAAGCACCCAACAAACTGCATTTTATTACAGAGTAGATTATTTTACTAGCGGTTCTGTACGTCCGTCCTTCTGTACGCTACGAACATTCAAATGGCAAGTTCTGATTGTGGCTGGGAGTAACTGCATCCATTACCGAGTGTTTTCATCTTGAAAAAATCATTTAGTTCAAAAGTGACGACATGAAATTCCTTTTGTTCGTATCATATATTACTAGAGAGCCCAGTCGTCAAAACTGACGGCAAAAGTTTTGTGATTGAGCTTTTTATTATTCCGGTTCCTAGTAGAGGTTTTGCTGTATTGCAGGTCTCATTCCTGCAGGCCTGATCTTCCATTAGTGAAACACCAGCTGTACAACCATGAGTTTTGTGATAGCAAAATAACCAACCTGCAAGATAAGGAGTGAATATCAGCTTGGAATTGATTAACCGTTAAGCTGCACTAAGAAAATATAGTTCAGTCAAAATAATTCACCGTATCGTGGATACCAACTGATTGTTGACCTCAAGCGCCGAAATTTGGCTGCGATGTAAATTCAATATAAAAAGGCGTCTGCTCAGCGTGACGATTCAACTGCCACGATATCATTCAGCAATGAAAGTGGGGATCCAGAGGTTGGGGATCCAGAGCGATATGTGTCACCGGCACTCCCAAGTGCTGAAATTGTATGGTATCTCAACTTGTTTTTCATAACATGAATTTTCTTCTATTAAACTCTTTAACAGCGTGACGGAGGAGGCAAGCGACAAACAACTGTCTTTTATTATATAAGTGGATATCGGTTTTCACATCAGACAATATTAAATTTGCTGGTGTCTCATGACAGTCGAAATAATAGGCAAAATCGTAGCCAGGATACGTACGGTACGAAGCGAGCGGTGCTGGACACCTTAGTCTGAAGCATTTTGAAACGAAAGCGCGATGTTCAATAAAGTAAACTAACTTCACAAGAAGGGAGGCACGGAAACCTGACTGTATTTTTGAAAAGTAAATTGCCGACTCTTCATTTTGTTGTATGGCTATCGCACCGAGTAAAACGGAAAGATGATGGATTCTTACAACTTCCACGGGTCCCGTAACGGTGTCAGAAATTATAAGACACTCTTATGAAAATATGAAAACGTTAACATTATGAAAGGCTGACTTATTTGCAAACTGCTAGTAATAGAGCGGGAAAGAGGCGTGTAAAAATAAATGGAAAAACAATGCAAAATTAGGTCCAATTTAAAGAGTGTGATTGCCATTGTTGCTTTTTTTTTCTGTATCTCTGTGTCTTCATCAAGATACAAGTGCGAATCCTTTGTTGGCGGTATATTTGCGTGATCCGCAAGTGAAATCAGAGTCTGAAGATAAATTATGCGTGGTGTGTTAGGGTAGGCTTGATGCGTTAAGCCTGTTGCGTACGCAAGTCGAACACTGGAACGTTTAACGCTCATGGAACACGGGTTTCTGTGGGCGTGACAACAGCTGCACGTGTTTATCCATATCGATTCAACATCTGCGTTTTTGCACATCGGAAGTCACTAGAAATTGAAGAGATATTCGACAGGGTGCAAGGGCACTCGCTGCTGGAAGAAAACCGCAGTGTCGGCTTAGATTTTAAGCGGATTTTGTCCACCATAATGT
>LQNS02278078.1:14808401-14821303 GCA_001587735.2 Parhyale hawaiensis | reverse complement strand
CACATCGGAAGTCACTAGAAATTGAAGAGATATTCGACAGGGTGCAAGGGCACTCGCTGCTGGAAGAAAACCGCAGTGTCGGCTTAGATTTTAAGCGGATTTTGTCCACCATAATGTTAGGCACGTCGAACATGGGGCTGTAGTGACGTAAGGAAGAGAAGAGAAAAACGTTCCCTTGTTTCGACACTAATGTAAAGGTTTAGTCGCTTTGACCGCACAGTTCTACTAGAAAACCCACGAACACTGATTCTTGCCGTAGGTAAAAGCCCACTTGGGCCAGTCGAGTGTACAGCTGCAGTCGAATATAGGTTGTCCTTTCTATGGCGTCATATTGAGGGAATACCCAACAGAAACTGCGCCCCGAATCTATGGTCAGCGGCCCCAGTCACTACGAGTAAAAGAACTACTGATGTTATTCAATTCCGAGCCTCAAGACTTTCCTTTAATGGTGTGCGCTTGAGCTCCCGCCGTCTCGATTCTCAGGCAAACCAGCAGCTTGGCCCTGAGCCCCTGTGAGCCATTAGGGCTTTAGGTTCGGCGGAGTTCGACATGGTTGAGTGACGGGTGTTAACAGACGGAGTAGGGTGTGTTAGAAGAACCGTGTTAAGTCAACTCAACGTAGGCTAAGTTATAATATCCTAGCTAAGAAATACTACACTTTAAAAAGTGAAAACATCTACTGCAAACGTTCGTGAATTTTCCACATATCCCTCTCTTATGAAGTAATTTCGGTACCGAGCATCTTTATTGACATTCTTCATTTGTTTGGGATGTTTAATGATATAAATTTTCGTTATATTTGCGAAAATGATGAACAAATGGTAGCACAATGTAACTATATTATTCTTTTTTGTGCCACAGCCTCTAGACCGTGACCCACCACACGGGCGGCCGATATGGAAGCTGCGCGTAGGTGTCAGTGACGGGCAGAAACGCTGGCGTCCCGTCCACGCTGCTGTGCTCCACCCGCTACCTTCATCTGCTGCCCCACCGCTGCCCGCAGCTCATCATCGTCCTGCTGGACAGTCCGGTGGTATGAGATCTCCACTTGGGCCCGCGGCCTTCCGCCATGCTCCAGCTAACTTTCCTAACCTGCATCGCAGCGTGCCTGCGCCTTCTGGTCGTGTGGTACAAAATCCAGTTCCAGGCAATTCGCTGCCTAGCTATGAGACCGCTCTTCTTGCCAACCAACCACCAGGTACCAGCACCTTGTTTAGCCATTCACCAGAGAACAACCCACGTCGTGTTCGTCCTCCAGACAAAGCTACTCTAATTCGTCATCCTGGGGAAACTGTTGCGCTACTTGGTCCGAGGCAACAAACCGACGATTTGACAGAAATTGGTTTATTACCAGATTATCTTGCAGATGATGTTGCCGTAGCAGGTAGTGCAGCAAAAACTACAACTCTAAATATTCAACATCTTGATACAATATCTTCATCAAATCGTCAATCAAACAAGGTTTCTTCTGCGATGCGTCATAAGCAGGAGCCGATGTTGTTTTCTCATCAAACGGTAGGGCCACCTTTCATGTTTCACTCGTCGGGCTCTGCCTCAGGAATGCCCCTTGTTTCCGAACCTGTTGCTCCTAGCAGTCCCCTACATGCTTCCGCAACTATGCTCGCTAAGCCGTCAGATTCTTTTAGCCAGCAGTCAGGGCCATTTGCCTCGGCCCCGACTGGGATACTTCCTTCCAGCTCTGTGCTGCGAGACAAGGCTCAAGCCAGACATGATGAGTTTTGGCTCCCCAAGTCTATATTTCCCACCCAGCATTCTGAGCAAGACAATTTGTCTGCAAACAAACGACCTCACGTAGGCCTATCGCCGGCCGTAGCTCATCACCGCCGAAAGACCGAAGACAAAAGCAAGAAGAAACGGTATTACTCTAGAAGACAAAAGTTGCCATCCTTTCAGTTGCGGTACAACGAATTGAAGAGAAACGTCCCTTATTTATTGAGAAAACGACGAAAGCGCGACGTGCATGTCCTCAAGTTTTTTGAATCTTTCGATACAGCTCATTTGCATTCCCGCATATTTTACCCTCTTTCCTCTACTGACAGCTCCAATGTTCTTTCTTTAGAAAAGAGTAGATTACTTAGTAATTACACCCTGTATAATTCCCATAACAATGTGCTGCCTGGTATTAGCGAAAGAAGAGAATTTTTGAAGCGTAAAAAGCGAAGTGAAGGCGATATTCCTTTAACATTTCGCTTGCGGAAACAGGACAATATTACTAGAGAAACTTCTGGTTTTGAGCTACCTCCTCACAACGTTGGTATTATCAGTTCCAGAGACAGCGTTAGAAAATCGGCTCCGGCGTCTACCACTGGTGCCCCTAAGCTTGTTCCACTAAAGAACTTAGAGCAACGAGAGTCTGCCTACTCAGCTGATGACAACTTTATTATCCCAGCGAGACAAGGAAGTCCTGTCCGGCCTTGTGATGCCAGCAGGTCGTCAATATGCGCCGCTGGCTCTCCTGGCAGACGCACAAGGAGCCTCGGCGCATTGTTTCCGCTAGACTTCTTCCCGGAAAATATTGCAACCGCTCAATCTTGGCGGACGGATGAGGTTTTCTCTCAGCGGAGCCGTCGATCATTGGACGGCAGCTCGAGCACGGGCGTGCTGCTGACCAGCGGCGGATGTCTCAAAAGCTCCCCGAGTTTTCCAAACAACAGCCTCACGGACGCCCTCCACAGCGACAGCTTTGGCTCCAGCCACGACCGTAACTTGGAGCAATACTTACGGCTCCTCTGGACGTCGGAAGTGGAGCCTCCGCACACCGCGTCTTATGTGCAGCAGCTCCGACTTCAGTGGTAGTAACAATTCCTATAGTTGCTGTTGTCAGGTCACAAAGGAGTCTCAGAATAAATGCCCCTGCACGTCCTCTTGCCCGGATATCCACTCAATGCGTATTAGTCTCTAGACTTTGTATGCCTTCAATTATTATAAGTGGCTGAATTTATTGACTCACAAAAAATAGAAACCTCATAAATATCATGTACATATAATGAGTGAACTATAATTAATGACGTTACTTTACTTGTAAAAGTGCTGTTAAAATTTGCTCTGCCCACTACCAGTGTACACAGCTCGGTTGCCAGGCTGTGTCGTTGTGCTGTAGAATTCCTGATTTTTCCATAAAAGAATGTACTACTCGTTGAGTATCATGCATGATTTGTACCATCATAGCATAAGATTTATCACTACAACACTTTTTTTTCTCTCTTTTTATTGCTTCCTTTATTTAGTTTTATGGCCTTTCTTGTAGAGAGATCAGTTCAGCCTCACAAAGCCGATTTTTAGCTCCTCCATTCATGTATCCTGTTAGTGCTAAAAGCCTCATATCTCGAGACAGTACTCACTGTGAATGATAGCTTCGTTGGCTGACTGTCGCTGACCCCTCCGAAGCGTAAGTTGGGCCACAGGCCCCATGTTTAGATTCTTATTACAAGATGCACTTGAATTGCATACGTAATACAACAACCACTCTTTGGGATTCTCCCAATGATCTTGATATTTCTCACCTAATGTCTCTTTTTGCATTTCTCTTCTTAGATGCTGTAAAACAAGTTACATGTTATACTGGGCTGATGTGCTCTCACTTGCTGTTTTTGCTAATTTCAACAATACATTAGATTAGTTCGATGTTTGTGGTATAAGGTCTCATAAAAGTTTATTCTGAACGTACATTTTTTTTGTCGTTCAGTGAACGTATGCTTCTTTGCATAACAGTACGTAGGGCCGGAGAACCCTTCAACCCAATTGAAAATGAACGGGACAAAATTGGCAGCTGTCACCCAATAACGTGACATGGGAATAACTATTACAAATAAACTACAACACAGTAAGTTGACAAGGCGCTAAAAATAGCTAGCAGATTACTGAGATTCATCACCAGGAATTTTGAATACAAGTCCATGGACATCATCATTACCTTGTACAAGGCGTTAGAGCGCCCGCTCTTAGAATTTACTATTCAATTTTCGTCGCCACATGTGTGCAAAGATATCGATAATATGGAAAGAGTCCAAGGCAGAGCAACGAAATTGATACTCAGCTGCGAAACAAGCGATATGAATGTCGCCTAAAAGAACTGGGCCTGTTTTCTCGAGCAAAGACGACTCAGCGGGCAACTAATAGAAACATTCAGGCATTTGAATGGCCATGCTTCAACGACGTATCTACAACGGGACTTTTTGAAAGATACGTTATTGATCGCCTGTGGGAAAACTGTAAAATCTCAAGCATAAAACTCGAAGAATAGCCTTAAGTCAGCAGTTCTTTCCGTATTTCAAAGTGAACATTTTGAATAGGCTTCCCTCTCACGTGTCGGTGCAGCGACAGTCAACGTGTTTAACAATCGTCTTGACAAACATTAGAGACATCATCCACAGACAAGAACTCCTCCTCCCGGAGTCGCAAACTCTTATCGGCTGCTTCAGAGGCCACTTTAATCCATATTCTTCTCTCTTCCGCCCCAAATCAGTACATAGACGTCTCTAAGCTACGCATATCAGCAGCTGTAGATCGCACTTGCGTGCATGCATGATTGTCTCTTTGGCTGAGATTCTTCCCCTTTTTTCTTCAGTCATCTACATCATACTGACATAATGGCATTAGCTGATAGAGGGCCGGTGTGTAGGTCCCGGTGTCTCTCTGGGAATGGGCTGGCTGGTTCGTTTACTGCCGCTTATCTAATCTAAGCTAACTGTGAAGACTTCATTTGGGTATGAATGAGGAGTGGGCACTATTGAATGAACTATATATTTGCAGTCGTAAGAAATTAGATTACTTAAGTGGTCCAGAAACTGCAGTCTAAATAGAGGAATTACCCGATTGGGTAATTTCCTTAGATTACATCAGAGTTTCGTATTGTTCATATGTAGGCAACTGTGGACTATCCTCTCTGTTGACACGCTGTCAGTATCATAGCCGGTTAATCAGACGTGACACTTTGTATCTAGCTGTCCCCGTGCCCAATTCGGGATTGAAGGCTCGTTCTACTGGTTCGCCAAAGTCAATCTGAGCCCAACATTCGTCTCCAAAAGCTCAGACAAGAGCCTTAGTTTCGCTGCTTTGCATCGTGTTACCAGTGTTAAACGAAACCCACCCAAGTACGACCGAGACGGTAGGAAACCCCATTTTATGGAGCGTAATTGCATTTCCGGCCTCTCATGTGTAACTCATGCAAGGTGAACGTGCAAAATTCTCTTCAGTGGGTGGTGGGGACGGGGGGGGGGACAAGGCATATTCCTTAGAATTCGGACGAGCCGGATTGGTTAAGATCAATTTTGGCGTGCCCATCGACCGTCTCCTGAGTTCCGTAATTCACTAACGATATCTACCTTATTGAGGCGGTACTGATATCATAATTATAGGACTGTGTCACGAGTATGAATCGTGTGGTGGCATGAAGTTTGGGTGATATTGCCTGAAGATTTAAACCATTTACTGAAGGTTCAGCAGTTATTTTACTTCGCTATTTTAATTTCAGTGAAGAATAGAATAATTCTCATCACTTTATGTGATGTGTGCACAAAATACTGTGAAAATTACATTCGGTGCAATCCTCTCTATGAGACGCCTCCTCTCCATCATAATTATGGTTTCTTAGAGCTATAAAAGGATTGCTGAAGCGTGTTACGTGCAACTTTATATTTTTATATACCTATCATGCAAGACTCGCAATGTCTTTAAACTACCGTTCTCAATGCGTACATGAACTCATCCATCCTCCTGACATTATGCGCATCACATCGCAAAGTTTTAATGGATTCGAGGCCTATCCACACTGTGTGAAGTGATGCGTATCATGTCGCTGGGACGTGTTGAACGTGTGATCACGAACGTTTTGGCTAACACAATTTCAAGCTGAACGCAAATAACGTGTTGAAAAATTACAAAAAAAAATTTCAGTGCGCCACGAGCCGCGTAGACGATGTTTCTCATGAGTATCTGCTTTGTTTTCAAAATTCTTAGAAGGCGCCATGAGTTAATATAGATTAATATCCAAAGTTTGCTTTTGCTCTGAATAGATGGGCGATTCGGAGCGCATCGGCACAAAGTATAATACTAGCTGCCAATGACTAAATTCTGATGTGACCCCGCTGTATTGCCACTAGCAGTGAGGCACATTGTGGACACTTAAGCCCGCTGCAGACAATAGCCTTTTGTCCTGTGTCTTCATTTCACAGTGTTCGAAGGGGTTGCTGTGTCTGTCAAAACAAAAAAAAAAAAAGCGCTGCTTTCAGCGTTGCCATTTGTTCAAAATTTGAAGACTGCAAGAAACCATACTCGTGACTCATGCTAAGCCTGCTGACACGACGGCTATCATTTTATCGAAACTTTCGGCAGACACAGAGTTGGGTTTGCATGGACGCAACGAAATATCCCAACGGGGTGAAGCGAAAACACAGCGGGCTTAAGCGTGAAAACTACAGCTGCGTAGTGGATTATGAGGGGCTTAGTCAAGGCTCTAGTTTCGTCCCTTATGTTATGGGAAATTACGACCCTATAGGTAAACCCTGTGCGGGTTACATTAGCGTCAGTTAGCCATTCGGAGCATCCTGATTGCGTCCCCGCAGTGCCTTCTTCTTTGCCTCACTACTTTTGGTAATCTTTTTAGTGTTCTTCCTTCTCTTCGTTTGCTCTTACTTTGTACGGCGTTCCGTGCTTGAATTTTGTCTTTTATTGATATAATTTGTGTGTTTGTGTTTGTAATGTATACATTACATTACAAATTATGAAGATGTTTGAAATTAGAATACACGAACCAAAATATATTTACAAAAGCCGCTAGAGAAAGTTGTGGATTTTTTCGGAAACAAGTAATAATTTGTAACATTACATCCCGTAATCTTTATTGCCTACCGGTTTTTGAATGCGTCACTGGTATTCTAATAATAAAAAAATGCCGATTGAACAATAGTTGATCGTTTCGCTACATCAGCACGCATGCTGGGGAGATTGCGAATGGAGCGTCTTATTTCATATATCACTGAGAGAAATTTTGATGCACTTCGATGCATCAAAATTACATGCGGTTTTGTCCCAAAACCGCAACACGCAAGTGCATCATTATGATGCATATAGGGTTTTATGATGCACTTGGCACAAATTGATGCTCTTATGCGTTTCGGTTTTGTCACAAAGTGAATGATGAACCAAGATGCATCAAAAACAGGTAAAATTGATGCATCTGAAGAGACGAAACTTGAAAAAATAAAGTGATCTGCGTGTTAGTATGCAACAGCATCTGGCTTCGCATGCACGTGTAACAAAACTACAAAGCTTTTGTTCACTTTTTTGCGGAAATGTGTCTTTCTGACTGAAATATGTTTTTCTGTCTGCTGCGATGACACACCAAACTACGCCATGAAACACCTACGTACATCCTGATGCTTCTCTGCGGAACACCTACGTGCATCAATATTTTTTTCAATATAATTTAGTTTGGGAAGGAGTGAGTTGTAATGTTTTTGGAAGATATGAGGCTGATTTATGCATACGTGATCGAATGAAATGCAAGCAGAGAGTAGTTATACGCATCTTGAAATCGCATTGTTTGTAAGATGTAGTACTCATCACTAAAATTCATAAACGGTATATTATTTCTATCTCGTTTAACTCGAAGTATTCGCCTTAGATATTTAATGAGTACCACTTCCAATTTACGAATGTAACAACGAGAGGCTTTACGACAGATGATAATATTTTGAATCAACAGAGAATGAGCTAACGGATAAAAATAATTCGTTTTACCGAATCACGATTGATATAATTGAACGTGGGTTATACCGAAAGCTCTAGTGAGATTTCGATCCCCTTCTTCTGGTGGGGTGGGAAACTCAGTTGTCATCATAAATTTTGTAAGGATGTAGTGTTTCTGACGCTCATTTTAATTTTTGCTTTCGAAATGAAGAGAACATAACTCACGGCGAGAACACGGAATGAATAACGTTAACTGATGTTTATTTTCATCGGTTGTTAAACTATTTTGAGTTAACCATTAACATAGCCTACCTAAAAAATATTGAATGTTGGTTATTGCTGCCCCTGCATATGAACACCACAGCATCATCTGCAAACAGAACACACATCACACCAAGAGTAGCTATGTCTTTAATAAAAATTTTGAATAACGTTTATCCGAGCAGGCTCTCTTGGTGGACTCCAATGTTGAAAGGAAAAACTTGAGTTTTGACATTATTACAGAGCACATACTGGTCTCTGTTAGATAACTTGCCGTTAATACTTTTCTGTACCACGAACACCGTTAAGATCGATTTTTTTTTCAGCAGCAATTTATTAATAGTATCAGATGCCTTCTTCAAGTCACGAAATAGACATATTCTATGCTGTTACTCATAAAAATACTTCAATAAATCTGTTTCAATATGAAATATCGTTAATGTTGTGATGAACTCACCCGAAAGCCAAACTGCTGGAGAGAACTTACACACGAGTCACTAAAAACTACATCCTCTTCCTTATTTGAAGCACCGTATGGTGTTTAGAGAAGCTTAAATTCACGCATTATGTAAATAATTAACTGTCGGTGCCCTAAACTGTACCACTGGTAATGTTCCTCTCGCAATCTGCTCAAGCATGTAGTAAGACAAGAGTAAATTCCACCCGTTAAGAGGCTTCCCAGCAGCAACAGCCAAGGGAGCTCCATCCTTCAGTTCGTGAAGATGTATTTCTGAACTAAAAATATAATGCACGCTCATTGTTTAGCAAAGAGGTTTTCGCTCACACCGTTCGATTACGTATTTAATTTCTACAATATTTTGTAAGTAATAGTGAATGCAGCCTTGTAATCGTATTGTATTCGCTAGCTGCAGCAGCTGTAGATATTATTTATATAATGTTGAAAATTTTCGATGCGCAAAGTGTGGGCTCGTTGTTTCGAAACCAGGCTTTGCAGAATCCATATCAGATCAAGTTTGCCTGATTGCGATGACGTTCTAACATAAGGCAAGCCTTACGGTAACTCTACATGCTATTCTAACATTATGCAAGCTTTACGGTAACTCTACATGCTATTCTAACATTATGCAAGCTTTACGGTAACTCTACATGCTATTCTAACATTATGCAAGCCTTACGGTAACTCTACATGCTATTCTAACATTATGCAAGCCTTACGGTAACTCTACATGCTATTCTAACATGATACAAGCATTAAGGTAACTCTACATGCTTCGAGCACAACTTCAGACTGGTTCTATAGAGCTAGAAATTTGTCGGTCTGTTCTACCGATTAACCGTAAGTGATCGCACAACAGTGTGGTGGCGTATTGTATCAATTTTATTTTTAGTTGTATTTAGCTGTCGAACCGCACCGAATGACCTTAATAATGGAAACTTAATTTAAATTGTTACTAATAACAGCAATAAGAATACAATAATAACTTTTATTAGGAACACGATAGGTTGTCGAATACGCCAGTTAAGTATATAGTAACTAGAGCACTCTCACAGCGCATACCTCCGCCAAGCAAGGCAAAGGTAATGAAAAATTCATATTGGGTCTGAAACTATGATTTCCCTTGTATCAGCACCAAAATTTAATCACTTGTGCCTTTTGACAATTATAACAGCCTGTGTAATTTTCTTGGAGATCTGTTCATAACTTTTCCAGTTATGTTGCTAACAAACATTCTGATAAACATTAAGCATTATAGTCTAACGCACACACAGACCAAGCGAATAACACCAAAAATTCATAATTTATATCTGTTAACATTCATTTCTGACAATTCCTATAAAATCATGAAGATCGCCATTTGCTAATTTATTTACATTGCCAACAGACATCAAATCATAAACAGAGCCCCCCTCCCCCCTCCCAAAAGTAAAAACGAACAAATAGCTCATCACCGAAATATGGTTATTTGCTCTTCGTGATACCCTTGCAAACTCTGATAAATTCCATAAAAATCCGTCTGTAACTTTTATAGTTATTGTGCTAAGGAAAAAAGAGGAAGACAAACAAGCAAGCAAACTAAAGGTTTAATCAACTGTTATTCTTAATATGCCTTAATAAGTCGCCATAAATGGCGTCAAATCATCTCTGTTGTACAACAGCATTTGTGTACCGCAGGGCTCAATATTATTGTAGGACCCGTACTCTTCTTGCTCTATATCAGCGATATGTATCAGTCGTCTCAGTTACTGCAATTTGTTCATTTTGCCGACGACACCACAGTCTTTCTGCGCGGAGAAAATCTTGATGCATTAATTGACGTACTAAATATTGAATTGGGTAAGATCGATGAGTGGTTACGTGGAAATAGATTATCACTTAATATAAAAACCTCTTAAATGATTATCTCAAATTAATCAAATGATACTGATCGAACTGTAATGATAAGAAAGAAAAAATTGAAGAGAGTGCCTAGTGTAAATTTTTAGGGATAGTTTTGGACGACAGGCTGAGCTTCAAGGATTATGTGCATCATGTACAAGCTCAGATAGCCAGGACTTGTGGAATTATGTACAGGTTGTCTCCATACGTACTATTATTTGTATTGCACAAACTGTATATGTCGCTGGCGTATCCCCACATAATGTATGCTGTGTGTGTATGGGGCTCTGCTGGCAGTGAGGGAATGCGCCGCCTGCAGCATCTGCAGGACAGGCGCCTAAGGCTGGTATTGCCTGCCTGTCCGGCTGGTCAGGTGTACAGCACCGGCCGCTATATGAATGTTACGCAGCTGTTCCAATACTTTTCACTAAAAATGTATTATGAATACTATGTCCTAGGCAAATGTGCATACTTATCGTCTTTGTTTTCTGGATTGGAGATAGTACACGAGTATCTTACACGTTCAAAAACTAACGCTATTTTGAATAATTCAAAGGTACGGAGAGCTAAATATCGTAGCTCTTTTCCCTCTCAATCAGTGAAGCTTTGGAACTCGCTGCCGCAGGATTTGAAAACAGTCTCGACTTTCCCTTTGTATCGGGTGCAGCTCAGGAACTACCTGCACATAATGCAATGACACCCGTAATGTAATGCGTAAGCACTTGTGCTTGTGTGCTTCAGGTGTCAACATTTCCACGCCAGCGTAGATAGGTTGGACGACCCTTTTGTGGGGCATAGAGTGGCCCAGGGATCGTGGGATTGGCTAAGTTAGGCTGGCCCATCCTCGATCACTGGTGGCGGCACCTCTCTCTGTAGTGCCTGTTTTGCTTCCTACTATTTCTGGGCTCGTGCGTGCCTCATTATCTGCTGTTCTTCTTCTTCTTATTATCGGGTTGCCGTTCTTGCGCGTGCCTGTCCTGTGTGGGGGCCCCGGTGCGTGGTTGTCGCTTGTCCGCCGACTTTCTGATCGGCATTCCCTCTTCCACTCAAGAAACACCATAAGTGTGGCGCCTCTGGACGGCCTAACTAACGTAATCGCTTACCATTCGCCTGACCGGTTATTGCGTGGCGCACCTATGCTGTCGCTTCATTTACTTTTTTTTTCTCTCTTTGTAACTACGTTTGTTCTTGCGATAAGATGCCGTTGTGCGTTGTCTCTAGTTGCGAGAACAAAGAGTTTGTTGTGTTGTCATGCGTTATGTTTTGCCCGAACAGTTCAAAAACATGAACTACCCATGGGCTTGAGATTTTTCGAGATATTTGATTATGTTTTACTCTGCTGAACTTGTTTCCAAGTGTACTGTTTTAGTGTGTGTTCGAGAAATTTTAATAAATATTACTGTTACTAATCCCTGTGAATTTTGTAGAGATTCATCCATAACTTTTTGAGTTATCTTGGTGACAGACAAACAATAATACAGACAAACACAAGCAAGCACGCAAAAGCATAACCTCCTAGGCGAAAGTAATAACAGGCTTACATATAGGCCTACTGTGTCTTGAGTAAGGTAACATCGTATAAATGTAGCGGCTTCAAAAGAAAGAGAGAAAAGATATGAGTGAAATCAGCTTACGTCTGCACATGTTTCTCTAAATTAGACAATTATACTTATTAGTTAGAACTGCATTTTTCTTCTTTTTCTTCTGCGAGGCAGCGAGCGTGTTTCTTCATTCACTCAGTATAATGAGACGGAGAAAATTGTGGAAATCAGCGTTTTTTTGCCACTGTAGTATCATCAGTTTTTTTCGTGTTCCTTCTGATACCTTCTTTCTATTCCTCTCCTTTTCCCTTCAGCTTTTTCTATTAATGAGTTTGAGTTGCGTAGCGTGAAATGACTTATACTTCCAGTCTTTTAACTACAGCTTGTGCTGCCTAATTACTGGGTGGCTTAAACTGGCTGTAAAATAGTATGACCGAGCACGATAGTCTACATATAAACAGTAATCAACGTAAATTAATACGTATGGAAACAAATACACGGTACGTATTCACACGATGTATCGTGCACATCGTATCTATTTATCTATATATATGTATATATTCTGTTGCATGTAAAATTTTTTATGCATGGAATATCATTCTATCTTTTATAGTGGAACACTATTAGATATTGCTACTTACTGCCATTCAAGGTTCTGCTCTCAAGAATATATGTCTACTCTAGGTATCCTTATAATTAGTTCCGTGATCTTCAGTTAGCCTCTTCACTGTTGAGGTGGGCATTCATATGAATTCAGTTCAATATTAAATAACAGTCGACGGAATTAAAATTTAATGTTTCGGGAGTAAGAATCCCATCCTCAGAAAAAAAGGTTAACCTACACTATGAAACAAAAGAACTTTCTTTATTAGCTAGCAATCAGGGAGCATTGGTGTTAACGGGAAGAAGTCTACGAGGCGAATGAACAGAGCTGCGTGGAGGAGCTGGATGTCAGCTCCTGTACAGTCAGCAGATTCTAGGCTAAGTGTGCACGGTATGAAGCGGTACAGCCGAGGTCATAATGTTCAGGCTAGGTTTGGTTCTATAAATGT
>LQNS02278078.1:14794996-14806551 GCA_001587735.2 Parhyale hawaiensis | reverse complement strand
AGAACCAAACCTAGCCTGAACATTATGACCTCGGCTGTACCGCTTCATACCGTGCACACTTAGCCTAGAATCTGCTGACTGTACAGGAGCTGACATCCAGCTCCTCCACGCAGCTCTGTTCATTCGCCTTTTAGACTTCTTCCCGTTAACACCAATGCTCCCTGATTGCTAGCTAATAAACAAAGTTCTTTTATTTCATAGTGTAGGTTAACCTTTTTTTTTTCTGAGGATGGGATTCTTAGTCCCGAAACGTTAAATTTTAATTCCGTCGACTGTTATTTAATATTAAACTCTTTGCCTTAGTGAATTCAGTTCTCTTCTGCAGTTTTCATTACACGATAGATGTGTTGAAAAATAATAATTTTTCATTGCTGCCAAATATGGTCTGGATGTGGTCACCGCCCCCATCCAAGATCTGTCGATCTCCATTTTCTTGGTCTCGTTCGACTGTCAAGTAGATTTCAGGTTCGTGAATTTGCTTACAGGACGGCCAAACTTTAGCTGACATCAATCACACATTTTGCTCACGATATTGCCAATCAAGTTTGCAGGTAGGATTCATCGTTTGATGAAGCAAAATAAGACCACCAACATGCACAATGGGGATGCTTTATCACAAAATATCCGCCACCGTTTTCTGACGGCCGGTCATACTAGTTAGCAAATCGAACTTTTAATGCAATACGGCTGAAATGTACTTCATGAATAATTTTCTTGTAATCCGTTGAAATTTGTGGGGATTAATCAAAATAAAATGATATAAAAATCCTGTAGTAATGTTCATGTGAAATTATTTAGCAAATTGAATATGCCGTCCCCTCTCCCAGACTTGTCGGTGGTGACCGTCAAGGCTCACGACGCCGACGACTCGACGGAAGGCAGCAACGCCAGGCTGCTCTACGCCATCGAGAAGAACGTCCTCGACGAGAAAACTGGCGCGCCTATGTTCCAGGTATGCTAAGTCTAAGGCTCAATAATAATAGCGGTAATTCGGCAAATTTCATCGAAGGTATGGCATTGAACTGCGCTGATGCAACTGACTCTTCATTTGCACGTCTGAAGTCGCCACAGGTTCATACCCGGTAGTGCTGTAAAGTTTCTATCTAAAGAATTTCTCACTCAGAGAATTCGTCGCGTGTCTTTCACAAAATAGAATTAAATTCGGCAGTCTTATGACAAATCCCAGCGGGCGTTATATCCTCTCCATCCAAAGCGTACTGAGTCTTTACACCTAACTTTATTTGAACAGTCACTTGAGACTAACATGAGAACAAACCGTCAGTTATCTGTGCGGCGGAATTGTTCCAGAAAATTAGTCCAGTAAGTTGTTCAACTTTATGATTTCGATATCCGTTTTTTTTTTTTTGCAGCATAGCGTCCGGCACGGTGGAGCTATTGATAATGTCAATAATATTGACGAAGCAATGCATTATAGATATTTTATGTTGCAAACTATTTTCGTTGAACAGCTGCTACCATTTTACTCTTGGCAGGGAATGTTTTTTTTTTATTTAACGGTGTTGTGCCCTCTAAGAAGACTCCATACGAAAATTGGGCTTTAGTTAGGTTGCTTGATATTTTTGTTTCTGTGTTCGTTTGATTTCCTCTTTATTTTGCTGCTGTTACTGCATCTTTTATTCTATATTTTTGTTTTTTTCTTCCTGTGTGCTTTAGAGACGTTTCTCTATTGCAGTGCCTAGGGATGTCCGTTTGAGACTCTGAACGCTGAATTTAAAAATTTCTTGCTCTATTTGCAAGTTTTATGTTATCAGTTTCACTTTCAATTTAGTAATATACTGTCGGCGGTAAATTCCGTAACTTCAGTAAACTTTATTCCTGAAACATTTCGCATGTATTGCTGGTAGTTGTTTAGATTCAACTTTATAGTTTAATATTGGGATTAAATCCCGTAGACTGTTTTGCATTCTGTCCCTCCTCAAAGTTAATATTTTTCAAATAGCTAGCCCTTGCTGACATGGTGTAAGTTATCGTTTTAGTAATCAACCAGGCGCGGTAGTAAGCACCCAGAAGATGTTTTATGGCGAGTTAAACGATTAGATCGACAATATCCATCGTCTCGACGACTCATTTTTCAATCGTGTAAATATGGATAATTCATTTTGTAATTCCCATTTGATTCCTAAAGCTTCAGTTCATTTTTTTACTGCACAAATTCACATATTTTTTTTTTATTTACAAAGCAATGAAACGCTATGGGGGCCTTTGTCTCCAAGGAATTGTAGTTTGTCTGAATTTACTGAGCTCGCTGTTCGTTAGAGAGCAGCATTACTCTAAACATCATTTAATTTTGTTCACTATTTCCAGGGGAAGAATAACATTATTAGAAAAAGTTTATCAAGTGGAGTATTCTACGAGTCTCGCTGTTCAAGTTTCAGTTGTTATCACACAGTTTCGCAAGCTGGCACCCTAATTCGTACACAAATCAAGTCGACCGATGACAGTTACGAGCTATACGGCCGAGAAACGTCCGCTGTGATTACTGCCTTGTTTTTGACCCGCCAGCCGCAGAGACGCTGGAGTAGGGGAGGGGGGCAAATGCTTCAACCAGAACCATTTACGGTTCAAGATTCTTGATCCTGTAGTTTGCATTAGGAGTCAGCGTTAGTGGACCTAAGGATTTAACACCTTGACCGCCGTATGCGCCATCTATGATACACAGTCATATGAGTACTAAATTGTACGATTTGGTTAAGAAACTATGTTACAACTAGAGCACTCTGAGAGCGCATACCTCCGCCAAGTGAAGCAACGGTAGCAATTAATTGAAATTGTCTCTGAAACCATAATTTTCTCTGTATAAACTCCAAAATCTAATCATTTGTGCCTTTTTATATTATTAACAGCTTGTTCAATTTTCTTGAAGATCCGTTCATAACTTTTTAAGTTATACTGTTAACAAACGTTATGACAAACANATAAACTCCAAAATCTAATCATTTGTGCCTTTTTATATTATTAACAGCTTGTTCAATTTTCTTGAAGATCCGTTCATAACTTTTTAAGTTATACTGTTAACAAACGTTATGACAAACATGAGTGAAACATACAAGCGAACAAACTGATCTGCACCAAAATTTGATCATTCATTTCTTTTAATAATACAAATCCTATGAATTTCGTAAAGATCCATTCATTATTTTTTGAGTTATTGTGCTAACAAGCATAAAATTAAAAACAGTGACAAACGAACGAACGAACAAGGAAATCAGTACCAAAATTTGGTCATTTATTTTTTGTTATATACCTAACAACTCATGTTAATTTCATCAAAATCCTTCTATAACTTTTTGAGTTATAGCGTCAAGAAAAATGAGACAGACAAACAAACAAACGGATGGACATATCTTCACCAAAAGTTAATCATCTGTTCCTCCTAAGATACCTAACAATCCCTGCAAATTTCATTCAAATCTGTTCATAACTTTTTGAGTTATCTTGGTGACAGACAAAGAGACAGACAGACAAACACGACGAAAACATAACCTCCTTGGCGGAGGTAATAAATTTCAACCCAGTACGAGATGGAATTTATTCAAGTATTGTCACCCCTGATAAGGTGTTTAAGGAGGCCATAGCGTCAGGTTAATTTGATCCTATGTTATCGGGAGCAGCAACCCAAGGGGGGACTTTGTAGATTACCTTATCTTTTAGCGAGGGCTTGTGGACGTCTTTCGTCTCATTTGTTTTTCTTTTTTTTTTACTGATAATTCTTTGCTCTGTTCTTCCTATTCCTTCCCGACTTCTGTTCCCATGCGCGTTGATCCTGCGTGGGAGCACCCTTATGCATGGGTTCTATGTGTCTGTTGACATAGTACATGCCCCGTGTTCTTTCATCTCTGCCATTGTTTTTGCGCAGAAACGGAGGCTCAAACCACTGACTATAACTATTTGAACTGTTTTTGAGAAGTTATTTTTCCAGTCTACCTTTTTTCCTTTCTTTTAGCAAATTAACTTTTATTTTTGAAAAGCATTCAAGAAAACACTTAAAGGAACAGTGCGTGATAGGTAAAGCTGATTCACCCGCTTTTCGACTTTTCATTTGTTAATTAACTGGGAAAAAACACAACAAAAATATTTTCCGAAGCAAAAGTAGCAATGAGTAGCATCCACACTGAATTTTATCGTATTGCAATTCTGCTTTTCCTCTCTACCTCCCTTAGTGTGGTAGTACGTTTCTGCGTTAGTAACGCCCACAGTATTAGACAGGGGAAAATTAGGATCTCTTGGATCCCATCTCGGCGGGGAAGAGCAGGAAATCACGTTTTCATTGTTCAAGCTGCTACTGCTTGCAGGTCATAGGTAGAAGATTCACGTTCTGACTTTGGCATTCACATTCACAGAGCATTGTATGCATGATACGGGACCAAGCTGTCAGAACAATGCTTTGGTTCCTGTGAATTTCTGCTCGTTCTAGTTACTTGCAGCTTTTTTCTGGTTCTTCAGACTTCATTGGACTTGATCATCGAAATCTTGGACTGTCGGAGCTGTCTTCAGGAAGCCAGTATCCTGTCCACGAACGTATTAAGTAAACGAAATCGTGCCGAGTAAGTCGCAAACTTATTCTTGCGGAAAACACTTATGATGTGCTCACTCATAAAGGAACTATGATATGAGACAGATATAGCGTAGAAAAGTAAACGGAAAATGGTAAATATGAAAAAACCCGCAACTTTCAACAACAAAAGTTTGTTACTAGATGGATCGGGTGAGTGCTAGTGAGTACAGCTTATTTAATGCATGCATATTCAAGAAAAAATAAATAATTACCGTGGGTCTCGCAACTGAATGTTTGAGAAAAGTGATAATGAGAGAATAGCAAGTTTATGAGACACTGAAAGCAAACCCAGATGGGAGAAACGTAGTCATTAAAGCTGAGCTACTACGATTGAAGAATAATGTAGATGGAAGGTACGTTTGGTTAGTTTAGAAGGGTTAGGTTATGTGAAGATCATATGGTTAGATGAGGAACGTAAGGCTAGTTAATTAATGTTATGTTAGATGAACAGAGTTAAATTTCTACAGCTGTGTCTAATGAATGTTAGACTAGATGAGTAGCTTTAGGTTAGGCGAGAAGCGTTAAATTGGATGAGGACCATTTTGTTAAATGAGAAACGTTATGTAGAATGAGCGGAGTTAGGTTATAGGGAAGTGTTAGGGGGTTGGCAAGTGTTATGTTGCATGAGGAACGTTAGTTTGTAAGGGTAGCGTTAGGTTAGATGAGGAGCGTTAGGTTGGATGAGGAGCATTGGGTTGAATGAGGAGCGTTAGGTTGGAAGAGGATCGTTAGGTTGGACGAGGATCGTTAGGTTGGAAGATAAGCGTTAGGTTGGATGAGGAGCGTTAGGTTGGATGAGGAGCGTTAGGTTGGATGAGGAGCGTTAGGTTGGATGAGGGGCGTTGGGTTGAATCAGGAGCGTTGGGTTGAATGAGGAGCGTTAGGTTGGATGACGAGTGTTATGGTAGGAGAGGAGCGTTAGGTTGGATGAGTGTTATGTTTGTCGAAGAGCGTTAGGTTGGCCGAGAAGCGTTGGGTTTGTTGACGAGCGTTAGGTTCGATGAGGAACGTTAGACCAGATAAGGAGCGTTGTGTTAGATAGTGCAGCGTTTGATTAGATGAAGTGCGTTAGGTTAGATGGTGTGCGTGAGATTAGATGTGGAGCGCCAGGCTAAATTAGAAACGTTGCTTTCGTCTGATGAGGTGCATCAGACTAGAAGAGGAACTTTATGTAAAATAGAGCAGTGTTGGATAACGAGTGTTTGGTTAGATCGGAAGCGTTAGGGCTGATGAGGTGCTGCACTGGTGCGTTAGTTTAGATGAGAACAGTTGGGTTAGAGGATGTAAAACAGGTTAGAGGAGAAGTTTTAGGTTAGATAAAAGTATTTAAGTTAGATGAGGTGTGAAGCGTCAGGTTAGATGAGAATCATTACTTTGTACGGCATGCTTTAAGATACTCTGGAGGATAAGCATTGGGATTCACGACTGGCGATATGTATTGAGTAGACGGACTTGTTCGGTTAGACAGAGTTCACCATGGTCAAGCGACTGACGTTAGCTTAAACGAAGTGGGTTACGTTATAAGAGCAACATTTGGCCAAACTAAGGTGAGCTGTGACAGCGTAGCTTAGGTTTGCTACATTTTAAAAAGTGTACACTAATCAACTATGGAATTTCTACGGGTCCTGCTCGTAACGAAGAAACTTGCAAAGCAAATAACCGTGTATTGGTTTGTATAACACAGGAAAGTAGAACAGTATTCTGCGAATAGCAATAGCACTTGCTCCTTGAAAGCCCAAAGTCTTAGGTAAATCGTATTAACTGAATACTGGTATTGTATATCTTGTTGGTTTGCCATTAGTGGACATTCTCAGAATCAGGAAGCTCGAGCCATAAATAATGTTATCACGTTCTTCAATGTTAATGTTTGAGCAAGTGCTTGCTAGGCACTCAGAGTAGCCTCGGAAGTCCAGTTAGGAAGACACTTGTGCACGAAGGGACATTAGAGCTACGGGTAGAAGATAGGCTTCTTGACCCTATGGATCGACTTACTTTTTAGTTTTCTGGAACACTGAGCGTCTCTTAACACTGTCATGTGTGACTTATTTCCTGCTTTAATTTCAGTGGACCAGTAGCAGAAAAAACTGCATAATAGTGATGCTTTCTCGATATAAAGCGGAATTTATATTTTTTATGCTATATTTCAAACGTTAATGTGTTAATCGTTTGCTAACCAACATTAATTATTCATAGACATTTCTATGAATGCAATAAGCTTCGTGTACACTGGGAGAACGTGGGAATACATTTATTGTGGGTAATGTAATATGCAAGCTGGCTGGTTATATTTTGACTCGCGCTCATTCTGTTATTGCTGGGACAAAATAAAAAACATATAAGTAATATCATGCAGCCAAACAGCGGCGTTGCAGCTGACTACCTACTCCATGTAGCTTTTCATATGTTATCGTGAAAATGCATAAAATTTTGAAGATACCATAAAAACAACTCTGAATATAAAGTGGAACATGGTCTCCATTTATTTCACATAAGTACTTGAACACGTTTTCAATTTGTCGCACGTTTACAGCTTTGAACAAAGTTTCAAGAAAAGTGCCTTTATACCCAAAGATCGTTTCGTTAGGAACTAAGCTGTGCAAACTGCCGAACACGTTGCACTCCAGGTGGAGCTTCAGCTGCCGACAGGCGCTGCGTGGCTCCAAGATTATTAGGCATATAACCTCTGTAATGTTCTGTCTGCAGTCGAAGAGAAATCTGTGGTTTAGGATGTGCGATATTACACGGGCAAAGCGGCACACATTGCATAACTAGACAGACTGAAATGTCAGGATTCCTCAAAAGGTGAAGCGCAATATGGTGCAAACAAGATAAATAAATCGAGCGAAATAAATCTCGTTATTTAATGGCATTGTGTTATCAGGTGTTATAATGTAAAAATGTGCTTGATTATTGTCGAAAAGCAATTTAAACACAATGAAAGTCCTGTTGAATATAACCACATTTTTTAAGCTAAAAAGTTTCTTGTTCAACCGATTTCAATAAAATGCCATTTTGTGGGCAACTCAACAACCAAGTACACGTTTCCGATACTGAAGGTATTAGCTACAGCTATCAGTGCTGAATTGCCGAAAACATCATGTTGTTTAATTTTTTTGTGAAATTTTTGCAGATAATAGCAACTCCCACACTTGTTGGCGTCTTTATTGTATAGTACATTATTTTTTTAAGGTATTTTCTTAGAGTTTACATAAAAAGTAACGTGGCTCACCCGAAACTAGTTCTAATATCGAAGAGCTTCGGCTGTAATTTGCTGTAGCTGACGCTTAAATTATTACTTTGTTGGTCGTGCAGCTACTCAATATACTAGAAGAGTTTGCTGATAGGACGACCCTACTCGCATATATGCCATATTTTGTGCTTGAATTGGTCGTCTCTGTCTTACGTTACACAAAAACACTCAATATACCTTGCATAAATATTAAATCCTTTGAATTGTGATTTATGAAGATAATACTAAAACCATTTGACTTGGTAATTATAGCTCCATTCGAATCATTTGATTACATCTCTAGTGATGGCTCAGTCTCAGCGAAGCGAAATTCATTTACCGATTCAGAGAAAATTAATTAGCGTTACCTTTTCGCTTTGATGCGCGTAAACAGGGCGGAAAATCATAAAATTGTTATGAGTCAGCTTAATGTGGCGAGTTTTGTTGTAGCGCAAGGTAATGTACAGTAGCGGCCATAACGGTTCGGACACCTAGAAGCTCATCAGAAAATCTTGAAATACTTCAATATTATTGAAGGCAGCCAAGCGTAATTTCACACAAGTTGAGCAACATGTCATAGCTAAATTGTGTTAAAATTTCAGCTGTTCAGAATAAATAAAACAAAAGTTACAAGCAAATGAATTAAAATAGTAAGAATTAAGTCTGGGCAAAAAAGTTCGGACTCCTAAATTTTTTCCATTTTATTTTAGAAAAGCAATGTTGCCACAGAAAGAGTTATGTAGATTGGGTTTACCACACTTGCAGTCATTATCGATGCAACATCCGCTCTATCAACATGCCTCGGGGAGTCCCTACACCTTCTATTCGTGAGTTAATCGTGAAATTGCGTCATGATGATAAACTTTCAATAAGGGCAATAGCAGACGAAGTTAATCAACCTAAAAGTGTGGTTAGTGATATACTGACTAAATACGATCAGAATGGTTCAAGTACCGCTGGTGTTTCAAGTGGTAGACCACGCAAAACCTCGAGAAGAGAGGATAATGTATTGCTTAAATTGTCAAAGAAGAATAGGTTTAAAACCGCAGCAAAGATTTCCGTGAAGCTAGTGATACGCATGGAATCAAGGTGTCTAGGAAGACAGTTTCACGCCGCCTAAAAGAAGCAGACTTGCATTTGAGAACTCCAGCTATCAAGCCTTAATTAGCAAGAAGAATAGAAATACTCGGATGACTTACGCAGCAAAACACGTTCTTTGGACTCAAGAAGAGTTGTCTAAGGTTCATCTTAGCGATGAATCTAAGTTCAATTTTTTGGCTCCGATGGAAAAAGATTTGTTCGTCGTTCAACTGGTGAAAGATTGTCCAAAAATTGCATCACTTTAAGTGTAAAGTTTGGCGGCGAAAGCGTTATGGTCTTCTGTATGATCTTAGCACGCGGCACGTGTCCCTAAAAAGTTAAATTCATAACGTAGTTCGTATTTGTAGCCTGATTTCATCCGTTTAATTATTATTTTTGTAGGTTTTCCGAACTTCTTAAACTCATGAATAGAAGGTGTCGGGACTCCCCGAGGCAGGTTGATAGAGCGGATGTTGCATCGATAATGACTACAAGTGTGTTTAACCCAATCTACATTACTCTTTCTGAGGCAACATAGGTTTTTTCTAAAATAAAATGGAAAAAATGAAGTGTCAGAACTTTTTTGTCCAGACTAAAGTCTTACTATTGTAATTCATTTACTTGTAACTTTTGTTTTATTTATCCTGAACAGCTGAAATTTTAAACAATTTAGCTATGACATGTTGCTCAACTTGTGTAATATTACACTTAAATGCCTGCAATAATATTGATGTATTTGAAGATTTCTGATGAGTTTATAGGTGTCCGAACCATTATGGCCGCTACTCTAGTGTATTGATTTTTTTTTTTTTTTATGCAAGATCTTTATCTCACTCATTTGTCTTCTCGTTCTCTGCTTGGTCTGATTCTGTCTGCAGATAACTCATGGGGCAACTGATGGAAACATTCAAGTATCTACTTGACAGGCTTCAACGACCTGCCTACAACTGAACTTTTTGACAGACACGTTGATATAATCGCCCCCGAAACAGCGACTAAAAACTCAAACATCAATATCGAAGAACTATTCTAATCCTGCAGGTTTTTCTGCACTTCAACTATGCACTTACTCCTTTGGGGCCAGTTGGCCTATACCGCAGCACAAACCAGTGCATGTGGGTTTCCTAGGTGAAGGTGTAGTCTAAATTGACTTTACCTGTACTATTTGGAATAAACTCCCCTCTGAAGTTGTAGGTGGGTACAGAGACAGTCAACGCTTTGAAAAAAGCGTAATAATAAAGAGTAGGTGCAACTCCACTCCTTCCCTAGTTATGAATTCCTCCTCCAGGTCTCTCCTACTCTTAACGGTCAAATCTTTAGAGACCATCGCATTCCACCGCCTTCCATGTCTCAACTAGCTAAACGTCTCCGAGTCCCCGCAGGTCTCCTGCAACTGACGTGATAATACAATCACCTCCTTGGCTAAATTTTTGCTTTCTTCTATCCATCGGATATTTAAATGAGTCTGACATATTCACAATGACTCGTCGAGGGCCGGAGCGTGAGTTCCGGCTGCTCAGTGAGCCATGGGTTTCCTGGCCCGTCTGTATATACTGCCAGCTATCTAATCTACTTTTACTATGAAGCGCTCACGAATATTATTACTTCGAACATGGTCTTTTATTTGAGACGCTACCGGGTTAGGAAACCTCACGTCTACGCACAATAAGAAATTAACGCGTAACATTTCTAGTATGCCCTGTAATTATTTTACCATCTAGCACTGATTGGATGAAGCATAAGTGACTGTAGGGCGTCACAACAACCCAAGTTTTATCTCTGCACAAGTTGATTCGGTTGTACAGCAGCAGCCCAGCCGTTTCTGCCCAGTGATTCAATTTGCACGCCACCAGTTATTCCAAACAACTTTCATAAGATGGGTGTTAAGGATAAAGGTTTCAAATTGCCAACATTTTACGAAACACGACATAATATTTCCAGTGCACCAACGACGAAGAAAATTTCCCGAGCGAATCAGGTAGCTCAAAATTACACCGAGCTATTGAGCCAGAATGTCACCTAGTCTACAAAATTGAGGAAAAATGCCGACAAGGCCTAATCCACCATATGCATCAAGGTCCCTCAAGAGCGCTTGCGGACTGCTGGATCGGAACGCCAACGAGCACAAACAGGGCCTAGAATGACATCAATGCGGTAACGACAGTACGTACTTGAGACAAGAGGCTGCGCTGAACCAGGCGGTGAGAACTGATACCATCATGGACTGAGGCCAACGAGGGGCAGCAGAGAAGGCTCAGCACCACAGACTGAACCTTACATACGTTCCAGCAATGACTATTATTAGTATTATTAAATCACACCAGACTGGCGACGCAGGAACGGAGAAACTCCATGAGGTTAACAAACCCCCCACGCAACCAGCCCAGCGGGTGGAGAAAACGAAAGAATGAAAAAAAGAAGATCCAAAATCACAGAATACCTCTGAGTACAGATCGTTTAAAGCCGCCAATACCAGCACCAGCAAAGACAGAGCCATCAAGAAAATTCCAAACATCCACACACGATGGAAAAAACGAATGGGAATACTGGCCCGTACGGCATCGTAACGGTTCCAAGGCAAACTCATGTAGAGCACTAGTCCGCCGAGTATACCTCACCCGAACAAATGGATCCGGAAGAAACTCAGACAGTGGATGACTGGGACAGTTA
>LQNS02278078.1:14748832-14769658 GCA_001587735.2 Parhyale hawaiensis | reverse complement strand
TCTACAATGGAATCATAATGCTCCAACAATTGTGAAGTAGTGGAATGTTTATGTCGAAAACCGTGTTGTTTTGATGTGAGTAGTTCATTACTCTCTAGATGGTGCACTAGGTGTTTACGGACGAAAAAGGTTATGAAAATTTAGTAGTCAGATTTTGCAACTCAATTATATATTTACCCCAACAAATACATGGAACAATAATTGATAAGGGAACCAATTATCATGGCGTTTGAAGTGTTGTGACATGTGGCAGTGATAATAAGTGCCATGAGTTCACACGTCCCTCATCGTAACACGTTCAATCATGAAACTGAACGCGAGCTGTACGTCACTTTTTTTGTCTGTGTCCACACGTAGAAGTGTGCTTCATTCATATGAATGACATTGCGCGTTCAGTTCTGACATTGTTACTTTACATTTTAGCTTATATTTTGCGTCGGTTTGAAGTCACATGCGTATCCCATAATCTTGTAGACCGATTTTGATAGGAATAGCCTATTTTAAAAATAGTTATAGCCTGATAAACCGACAGAAGAGAACTCGGTGCAGAGCGATCAGTTGAACTACCAAATCAATGATGGCGTCCGTGTTCTTACAACATTTTCAGGTTTTCTTCTCTTAAACGGAGTACTGTACAGTGATTCTGATCATTAAAGTGAAGATAGAAAAATGTGTCAACTTATCCATAATCTGTGAAAGCTGCAGAGGATAAATTTTGCATTTATAAGTTCTGTTTACTGAACTTGAATGACGCAGCGCGATCAAAAAAAAGGACATGCTCATTTTTTAGTCTACCGCGTTTGCTGCAGCTTCTGCTCTCAAATCAACGCGCCGCGTCCATCAGTTTAAGTGAACGCCTCACAATGGGAGACATGTAAACACGGCCTAATATATTGCATCTATAGCTCTCATTACAGTTATTGCTCTTATTGCAGTTATTGCTCTAACGCCGGAATCTGCAATGAATCGGGGCTCTAGTTATCACAATTACTCACAAAGTTATGGATGGATCTTCATGAAATTTATAGAATTTGTTAGTAATGTTGGAAGACATAAATGACTAAATTTTTTTTATGATCGGTTGATCTGTTTGTGCGTTCGACTTACTGTTTGTTTGTCATAATGTTTGTTAGCAGCATAACTCAAAATGTGATGAACGGACTTTATGAAAATTACAGGAATTGTTACTACTGTCAAAAGGCACAAATGATAAGATTTTGGTGTTGGTACAAAGAAAATCATGGTTTCAGAACCAATTCGAATGTTTCGTTAGCTTTGCCTTGCTTGGCAGAGGTGTGCATTCTCAGAGTGCTCTCTAGTTATAGATATTACAACCAGTATCATATTTCAGGTAAAAATCGCGTCAGCGCAAGGCGCCGGCTTTGTTTTACTGTTAAATAGTCGCTTGTGCAAAAACAGTGTGTTTTTATACGTGCGTGCTAGGCCTGCAGCGCACAATAGTCCGAACTTCTTTCTGGTCGTTGCCAGAGCAGAAGCTTGAACCAGTCTATGCAGTTCTCCCACGTTTATAAGTATACAACTTCTTTCACCCTAAGCTAGAACTGTTCTTTTTCACAGGCTGAATGAAGTTATATCTCAATTTTGCCGGAGAGCGTTATCCAGGTTACTTAAGGTAAGAGCAACCCTATCAGAAATTATCGTAGGAAACAACTATGACTATGGTCGAGCTTGCATGCAAATCATTCGTAATCACCGGCATTTATGGGGCAACCCTACTGAAGCGGGGGGAAGTAATCCTTTATCAAGGATACTTTTCAACCACGTTTCCTTACTTACCCAACCTTCTGCCACCCGTATTCGCCAATAGCATTTCGCTCCCTATTCACATATATTGTAATCTGTACATTATTTCCGGTACAAAATCGCCTCAGCACTGGACGCCTGCTTTGTATTACTGATGATTAGTTGCTTATGCAAAAAAAAAGTTCATACGTGTGTGTTAGGTCTGCCGCTCAGAATGGTAAAAGCTCTGAACTTCAGAACGGTGCTAGAGCATGAGCTTGCACCAGTCTGTGCAGTTAACGTACGTTTATATTCAGCTTCTTTAACTCTAAGCCGGAATAGGGCCACCCGTTGTCAGGTTTATGATTGGAAAGGAGCTTTAATAGGGAGGACGGAACCATACTGCTAAAACTTAAGCTCGCCAGCGAGTCAACCAGATCAGGTGTGGCTGTCACTCGTTCATGAATGTCATTGGTGGAAGTGACGGGGGAGCAGCGAGTTTTACGGGGAACAGCAGGCAAACCGATGTACTGATATGCGATTGGTGCATACGGCGGCTGGCTGCACCACACCAGACTCTTGAGCTTCGCGGACGAGGCTCCTAGTTCCCTCCTATCTATTGAAGCTCCTTGGGTAAGAGAGATTAAAGCATTTCGTCCGAGAAGTATACATTACAGACGCTTAATAAATTAACTGCGGCGTGCGTATTTTAATACCGTTTCGGAAATAGATATTTCCGTCATTCGCAGTTAATTACCTCTGCCAAGGAGGTTATGTTTTCGTCGGGTTTGTCTCTCTGTCTGTCTCTTTGTCTGTCTGTCACCAAAATAACTCAAAAAGTTATTAACGGATTTGATGAAATTTACACGGATTGTTAGGTATGTTAGGAGGAACAGATGATTAGCTTTTGGTGAAGATCCGTCCATCCGTTGTTTATCTTCCTCATTTTTCTCAATGCCATGACTCAAAAAATTATAGATGGATTTTTATGAAATTTACATGAGTTGTTTGGTATGTTGCAAACAGTAAACGACCAAATTTTTGTGATGATCTGTTTGTTTTTTCGCATGTTTTTTGCTGTGTTTGATTTTATTTTTGTTAGCGCAATAACTCAAAAAGTTTTGATTGAATCTTTATGAAACTTACAGGAATTGTTAGTAATGTTAAAAGACATAAATGATTAAATTGTGGTGTAGATCAGCTGATTTGTTGCTATGTTTGAGTTCTGTTTGTTATAATGTTTGTTACGCTCTAACTCAAAAAGTTTTGAATGGATGTTTATGAAAGTTACAGGAGTTGTTTATAATCTAAAAACGCAAAAATGGTTATACTTTGGAGGAGACCGGTTGATTCGTTTCTAGGTTTGAGTTGTGTTTGTCAGAATGTTTGTTACGCAATAATTCAAAAAGTGTTGAATGGATCTTTATGATATTTGCAGGAGTTGTTAGTAATGTTAAAAGACATAATGACTAAATTTTGGTTCAGATCGGTTGTTTCGTTTGTATGTTTGACTTATGTTTGTCATAATGTTTGTTAGCAGCATAACTGAAGCAGTTATGAAAGGATCTTCAAAAAATTGCAGAAACTGTTAATACTATTAAAAGGCTAATATGATTAGATTTTGGTGTTGATACAAAAGAAATCATGGCTTCAGAGCCAATTTGACTTTTTCCTTACCGTTGGCGGAGGTATGCACTCTCTCTCAAAGTGCTCTAGTTGGTGAATGTGGCCATTGCCTCCCAACGATCTCGGAATCTTCGGCAAGCGATTGCCATCACATTTGTCTATAAATTTCATACTCTTGTCAATATATTACTTTCCTTTCAGATAGTGCGCGTACCATGTTTAGAAGTCAGACGTTTTGCCTGTCCCAGATACTTGAGAACGCAGACCGTATTATTTATTACACACACCAACAGTAGTTCTGCACCGTGTTATTTGCAGCTGATTTCATGTGCACTTGATGTGCTGAGTTCAATTGTGACACTAGTTTTTGGCTAGGTGCTTAAATTTCAAAGAAGTAACATTTAAAGAAACTTGCGTACCTCTAACTTGAGTAAATATTTAAAATTGAACACGCCTATGAAGCTTTATTTCCATCTTATTTTTGTTTTTTACATGCTCTTTTTTTAATTATAGCATTAAACTGTTACCACGTGCGTATGCCATGGTAGCGTTTTAATATACTGTTGAAATCATTCTCCATCTCCCTCAGTGGAATCTCCTAAATTTTCACGGTACATGCTTCGATATCCCCTGTCGCAGAGATGGCTCAGTGGTGAGGATCGCTGACTCGCCCACTACCAGGCGAGCGGACGTTCGATCCCAGCCAAGAAAAAAAAAATAAGAAAAGAGGCTTGATGCTCGGGAATTTATATGTCAGCGATTATTTCTGTCCTAGTCGATAATTAGAGAAGCCCTGACCTGGGAGTCTCGGTGACGGGGAGCTCAGTTTCCGATCGGGTCCTCTATCAATGTGACGCCGTACTCCGGACAATTAGTGTTTGATTGGCGCCGTGCACTCCTCTGGGTCCTAATGAGCATTTAGTTGCAGCATGATCCAGTGCATGCGGGCTTCCCTAGTTGGGATGTCCGGTCTAGGCGACTTTACCTCTACTTTTAGGGCGAGGGCTCCCAGCCTGTCCTTAGCACAAGTTGCAGGGTTTCGAACGTTACCTTATGGGTCTTACGAACCCAGGGGCAAACCCGAGTACCTTTTCCGCATGAGACGTTGCAGCTGTCCGCAGTTCCTGCTGACGAGGATAGATTTATCATGTTAAAGTAGTTTCTCTATATTTCCCTGTCTGTTCCGCGAGATGACCTGTCGATCGAGATAGCCGACCTAGTCCGCGGGACACCTCGACTCTTTGTCGTGTGGAAGGCCACGAAAGGGGCCTTCCACTCGAGTGTCCTTTTCTGTTCTTTGCGCCTTTTTCCCGCCAGTAGTAGCGCACTGTGCCAGGATTGACACAAATATAGAACTCACCTAGTGAGTTGGCCATTAGATTGAATTTCCTGAAGAAATGCCGAGTAAAACTGCGTATTACTGCTTATATAGCGTCTTCGTGCCAGCTCTTGCAGTGGTTAAGCTATGACTGTAATAATAATAATAATAATAATACGTTATATACCAGATTCTAACGTCGTCTGATGGTTTCCTGGATCGAACTAAACGGCAGACTGACAAGAGGGTAAATATCCGTGATCCAGGAATATATGAGATTTAAAGCTGCACAGTATTGAGCTCCGCCGGCACACTTCGTACAGAACTGTACGTTACAAATGCGCTCATCTAAACAAAGTAGAGCTGACAGAAAAAACTGATTTCATATTTTATTCTAAAATCTTGAACACCAAGAATTTTTTTCCCCAATTCACTCATGTAAGCTTGCGTTCTTACAAGATGCATAGATTAGCTACCCGCTTTTTCATATCCCTCTCAAATGCGTCTTGGATTGGAGTTCACGGAGTCATTGGTTTTGGTAACAAAACTATGATGCGTCAGGTAAAGATATGTCACCATAGAAATACTTCTGCAGCTCTCTAGGACAGTGTTGTTTGTCCTAGGGTAATGGGTGATTCACAAAGACGGCAACATCTTGGGAAAGCCAGAATAAAACAAGCACATAAAAATGAAATTGTTTGACCTTTATGGTATTCAGATATTCACGTTGAAACTTTTCCATCTTACGTCTTGAAGATGATGTTGTAAATGAATAACTGCATATATTTTGTCGGATTTACATTTTCATCCTCTTGTGATGGAGTCTTCCATAGATTCCTGATCTTTTTTGTTACTCGATACTTTTTGGTTTGACCATTCTAAAAACGAAAGCATTCAGGAGAATTGACTCACATTTAAAAACCTGTAAAGTGAAGCTGCATCATCTGCAGCTATTCAATTCAATAGCAATGTTAGCCACTCCTGGCACTTTGCTTCCCATTTGAATTGAAGTGGCCGTCGGACTCTATCGGCATCATTGAGTTCACTACCCTCAGCTAAATATGGAACGTTCCTCAAACATCACTCGTGCCAGTGTATAGAGGTGTCCAATTTATTTGTCGCTTGATAAAATGCATAGCTCAAATAACGCCACATATTTGAACCCTATATAAAATGTTGGCAATAAAAATTATGCACTTTCTTAACTTGGTGTTACTGATTGAATACTGCTTCAAAGATCTCGAAATTTTCACTAGATATATCAAATACATTTCGTGAAGAAGTTGATTTCAGGCATCAAGGGGAATGATGAATGATTTTTTCCCTTAAAAAGTTCATCTACATGAAGCCGGCACTTAAGATAACATGTGAAAGAAATTATATTTTCTGCATTTCTTTGGAAATATTTTGAAAGTGAAGGCCTTTTCTGTAATTTCTCCTTGTATCGGTGCGTACTGTCACCTTAAGACAAAAATAGGGATGTTGTGCCCTTTTCGAAGACATCGGATGATGGGGGACATCTCTTCAACTACAAATCTTGAAATGGGACTGAACCTGGAGATACCTTAAACGTAATTGCCAAAACTTCAACAAATCTCTAGCAGATATCGGATATATCTCTATCAAGTCCTGATATTCTTTTGAAAGTGAAAACCGTACAGGCCGAATGACCAAATTCTTTCAAGTGAACTATCGTAAACTCCTTCCATAGGCTTTAAATATATGAGGAGATAATATTGTTTTCTAGAGATCTTTAAATGTTATTTTCTGTTCTGATGTGACTGTAAAAAGTTAGTTTCCAGTTGCACATTTCAGTGCATTTGGTTCATAAAAACAGGAAGACGGCTTGACTAAGCAGCACAAAAACTAACGAGTTAAGGAAAACTCACGTGGACACACCATAGATAAGCGGTGCAACTTTCAGATGAAAAGTTCAGTGTAGATGGGTTAGCGCACATAAGTGGTGGTCCACCTTGAAGAGCGCTGTGCTTGGTGTGAGCTCTTCTGTCCTCCCTTTAATTGGTGCTGGTGGTGATCTTGTTGTCGGACACGCTGCCAAGGTGGACCTTTTGTTGCGCTACTTTGATGGGAAGCAGAGCCGGGACCATGTGCGCATCCCGGAGAGCCGAGGCTCTCCGGTTTTGCTCTCAGATCTTCTGAAGTGCGCCGCCTTCTTTTTGACTTGGACCTCTGTTGGGGCACTGATCTATCGGGTTGGTTTCCTCTCTTTCTTTGGAGGATGGTTGGTGTGCTCGCAGCTCGCTTGCTTCCGTGTTCCGTCAGATGTTACGGCTGGGCTCTTTTCCGGAGTGCTGGCGTGCTGCCCATGTGACGCTGTTCCGAAGGGCTCTGTTTCATTCCGAACCTCCGACTATTGACCCATCTCGATCGCACCTGTTTTGTCGAAAGTGTATTAGAGGTTGGTTGCGCCGAGGTTGGGTTGTTTTCTTGAGAAGCAGGGTGTCCTTCCTCCAACACAGCATGGTTTTCGTAAGGGATTTGAAACTTGTGATGCGCTGCTTCATATTTCTCATGTGTTGCAGCTGGCTCTTGATGCGGATCGTGAGGCAAGGTTCGTACAGCTTGACTTCACTGCTGCTTTTGATTGCATGAATCAAATTGGGCTGCTCCATAATTATCCCACTAGAGTGCCATGCCCTCTGAGATGGGCGTAAACTAGAGTGTTCTAATCAAGTCATTACGTGAATAGTTATGGCTTGAATGACGTTTTCCTTATTTCAGGTGAAATAAAACTAGTCCTTCTTTACGGGATGACGTGCAGCTATTGTCTTTAGTACCTACTTTGCCTCCGTATGAGGTGATTTTGTGTGTGGTATCTCTTTTTGATCTGCATATCAAAAAAGAGGTACATTTTTTCCTATAGAAAAATTATTATAGTGAATTGTGAGAAACGTTTAAAATGCTTTATTTGTTATAGATTCAGCAAGTTTATGTTAAATTTTTTTCAATATCCATCAAGATTTGAAACAAAAAGACTTGTTGTAAAGTTAGCGCCCTCTTGAATGGCCACAGCGCTCTAGGGGGGTATCACTTCAAACTTTTATTTACCTGTCATAGAAACTAGTACTGGATTCAAACATTATTTCAAATATTTCAAATGCAATTTTCTTCACAATACAACAAATTATTAATTTTATGACACATGAACTTAATACTTGGATCATGCTACCGCACATTTAGCTATGCCTTGGTGGAGTGTTGTATTGTAACCAGCACTGTACATAAAGGGTATATTGCATTTGGTACCCAAATTTATGCTGAGTCGAACCCATGATAACGTCGTGATGCAGGCCATCATGTCGAGCTCCATCGGTCACATGTCGGAGGACATAATAGGACGGCGCCTTTTCTGGCTTGCACTACACTTTGAAGAAAATCTAGCTGCCTATGAGGATTCAGTCTGTGGTACAGTATCCAGCCATTGCATACTGTCACATTTAAAACGGATCGTACCAAACTCTTTTCCTTATTCAAAGCGGTTAATACAAAACTTTTCCTGAACGCCACCCGATATTTTCCACGAAACAGATAAAGCAGATCCACTCCTACCGTTCCATGATTGTAACTTTCAATATAATTTTTGGTCGCTGAACTGTAACGGTTTTGTTATGTTCTCGTGAAGGATTGTTCATGAAATTCAAACTCTACGAAAGAAAGGATTGTGGGCGAGAAGGTATGAACATTCGGAAATTAGTTGTCTCATCGCTTGCTCTGCATTTCGTCCCTGAAGAAAGCATGGATTTTTTATAGCTTCTTCACTACCTAGCCCCTCCTGGAAGAAACTTCTTCACTACCAAGCCCCTGCTGGAATAGTTTGAAAAGGAAACACAAACATCACTGGCACAATTCGGAAAGATCGTATTCGGCATTCACCTCTAACTTCAAAAGCGAAGACTGTGGTGGAGCAGAGGTGTTTATCGACGAACAGAAAAATCAAAGTTTTTCATCGGCATGATAAGTGATGTACTGGTGGTTTCAAACCATGCGTGACAAAAAGTCATGTCATTAGGAAAATGCAATCGCTGGTCACGAAAACAGCACAAAACCGTGGCAGTCAGCAACCAAATATCATTCAGAGTTACAATCATAGAACGGGAAGAGTGGATCTGTTCGATCAGTATCGTGGAAAATATCGTGTCGCATTCAAGGAAAATTTGGATAATATTATCCATTTTCAATGAGGAAAAGCGTTTGATATTATCCGTTTTGAATGCGACGGTGTGCAATGGTTGGATACTGTAGATACCACAAACTGAAACCTCGAACGCAGCTGGAGATTCTTCAAGGTGCAGTGAATGATCTACTGAAGCGAGCAAAAGCACCGTCCAAGTTTGTCCCGCGACATGTGACCAATGGAGCTCGATATGATGGCGTGCATCATGACATTGTCATGGGTCCGACGCACCGTAGATGTGGTTCGTGAAAAAAATGTGAAATCTACAATAAGTGTACCAGATGCGACGTAACTCTTCATGTACAGTGCTGGTTACAATACCACACTCCTTCAAAGCATAGCTAGATGTGCGGTAGCAAGTTTCAAAACTTCAGTACAAGGTTGCCTTGTTTATGTGTCATAAAAGGAATATTTTTCAATTTTATTGTTGTATTGTAAAAAAAAACATTTAAATTACTTTATATAGTGTTTGAATCAATTACTAGTTCCTTTGATAGGTGAATAAAAGTTTGACTTCACAGTATTCTGTATGCTCCTAAAGCGCAATGCCCATTTATGTGGGCGGCCTGTAATTCCACTGAAAATTAATTTTTTTTTTCAAATTTATGGCTATCACTATGATACTACACCACTATGGAGGCAGCATTCAAAAATTGGACGCATTTGTCAAAAAAAAATTGACTTCCGGCGCTCTCCTGGCATAAGCTGAGATTGATGGGTATTGGTGGTTCAGTTCAGTGTGTTTTTATATGACAGACGTCAATGTGTAGTTGTTGATGAAAAGAGGAGTAAGTGTTTGGACGTGGTCTCTGGTGTCCCACAGGGTAGTGAGCTGGGCCCTTTGTTGTTCATTGTATATACAGCGGACCTGTATGATCTTGTTAATAATTTACTTGCTTGTTACGCTGATGATGTTACTTTGCTGACTGTTTGTAAAAAGCCTGGTGATAGGTTGGAAGTTTCAGAATCCATTCAGCACAATTTGGATGTGATTGATTCATGGTGTTCTAGGTGAGGGATGAGGCTAAATGCGGGCAAGACTAAGACCATGCTCGTATCCAGGTCGCGTACAGTGAGACCTCCTTTTCCTGCACTCATACTGGATGGGCGTCACTTCCTGTTGTTAAAGACTTATTAATCTTGGGTGTCAATTTTGATCCAAAGTTGACGCTTGAGCCCCACATTTGTTCGGTTGCCTCGCGTATATCGCAGAAAATTGGTATTATGAGGCGTGCTTGGAGGGTGTTGGCTCGGTAGAATTGACACGTCGCTGCTTTAATTGCTATGTCTTCCTTCTTCTGGAATACTGCTCTGTAGTCTGGGGTTCTGCTGCCGATTGTCATGTGTTTGCTTGACAAAGCGGTTCGTCGATGTGCGTTCATGCTTGATGGTGTTGTGCCTTGTGTTCTGGCGCATCGTCGCAGAGTTGGTGGGGTCTACTTATTATATAAAATTAATGACTGCCGTAGTCATCCATTGTCTGATTTTCTTCCGGATCCATTTGTTCGTGTGAGGTATACTCGGCTTACTTGTGCTCTTCATGGGTTTGCCTTGGAACCGTTACAATGCTTTACGGGCCAGTATTCTCGTTCGTTTTCCTCATCGTGTGTGGCTGTTTGGAATGGTCTTGATGGCTCTGTCTTTACTGGAGTGGGTATTGGTAGCTTTAAACGATCTGTACGCAGAGCTTCCCTGTGATCTCGGATTTTCTCTTTCTTTTTTCTTCACTCGCTGTGCTGGTTGCGTGGGGGTTTGTCAACCTCGTGGCGTATCTTGTCAACGTATCTGAGTGGCTTTTTTGGAAAAGCTCCGTCATCCCGTGGGAGCCTATTCTGATGTTCGTAACCGGCCTGGATGCAGTGGAAAGAGGATAAAATTTGGAGTCTGAATACCGCGATGGAAACTGCGACCTTGTTGCAGTGCTGTGCAAATTCAAGGATGAAGAGACTCACAAGATTAATGCACGGGGTGGGCATCGCTGCAGAGCACCATGGGAAATGGGCTTGTGACGTCATAAAAACCCTGTACGTTAATGAGTTGCTATTTTACAGTGTTTCTTCATCATTTCATTTGGGCCCCCAGAGATTCCTACATGTCCTACAATCTTTATAGTCGTAAAAAACTATGTGTCAGAGCATCTACAAACTTTTTTTGGCTTTCTGAAGGGTAAAAGTTTGAAAGAACGATGGTTAAAAGGCTTATGAAAGAGCAGATGAATTCAACCGGCAAATGCCCTCATGTGTCAGAAGCACTTTTGGAGTCTTTAAAATGTAATAAATCAAATGTGTTTTATCGAGAGTACTTTGGCATTCTGAAGATTGAATCATATGAGTGAATACCACCTAAATGGTTTCTATTTATTTTTGTCTTTGACCCATGATCTGTTATCCTCTATAATTTCAAACCGCTACAACAAACATTTGTTCAGATGCAAATGAATAAACGCCGAGATACAACTTTTTAACAGGATTTGTAAAAAAAAAACAATAAAGGAACAGAGAAACAAATTACTTTCTTTCTGGCGAAGTAATATTAAAGCAAAAGTCTATGGATAATACGTAAGCCGTACAATTATTGCTCGGTAAAATTAGAAAACAAGACATCAGCTACTATACGCTACATGAGTCACTGCAGTATAACAGTAGTGTCGCGTCCGATTTGCGTTAACTAACTTACAAAAAAAAAAATAACCTAATCGTATGATTCACACCAAAACTGCCTCACGGAACGATGTTGAAACTGGCGAATGTTAAATCCATAATTTTTCCAATGCTGCTGGATTTTTTTTTACGATTAGGAGAGGAGGACCTGTTAACGACGCGTACGCGACGGCACAGCTCAGGTCCACATTTGACAGACACTGTTCGACCGGGTGTGTGCCTGTTACGGAAAGAAACAAGCAAATAATAATAAGAAAATATTATCCTTCAGAAGGCTAAAAAAAGTTCGTAGATGCTTTGATACACATTTTTGTGCAACTATAAAGATAGTGGGACATGTAGAACACTCCGGAGGCCCAAATGATACGATAAAAAACAACGTAGAAAAACTATTCATTAACTTACTAGGTTTTTATGACGTCATAATTTTATTTCCCATGGTGCACTGCAGCTTAGCCCCTCCCCGTGCGTTAACCGTGTAAGTTTAATCATCCTTGGTGCACGTTAGTTCGGACAGTGATGAAATAATGCCAATGTTTTCTCAATTGATGTTTATTAAAAAATATGCCAATTATTTAATGGGAGTTATGACCTCCACTCGCTCTTACTAGCATTTGCACTTGACTTGGCAGACGTTCGACAAAAGTGGACCCATATTATACTAGTTTTTTATCGTAGTGCCAGAATTTAATGACAGCACTAATCAGCTTTTGTTTGGTTGAAGAGTCCGTTTTCTGGCGCATACGCTTAATTAGAGCCCATAGATATTGTATTTGAAATATGCACCACTAGTCCACTTTTTTCGAAGTACGTGAGCATTTTGACTGAAGGATGGTACTGAGTGAGGCAATCATCACTTTACACTGCACTTCTTTATACTAGAACCAAATTATAGCGGTGTTATTTAGTTCCAGAGCATCAAACTATATCACCTTAAATTCACTTTATAGCGTAAGTTTACATGAGTCCAGGGTTGGCTCGTTTAAACCAAATAAAGAAACCGTGGTTTAAATCAACCAAAAAAAAACATGCTTTTTATTTTGTTTTTATTCAACTCTTTTGGTTTTTATTCTACTTTTGGGGTTTTTATTCGTAAACATTGCAAAAAAAAAAACAGTCTTACTTCTAGAAAGTATCAAATTTTGGTCACACAACTGAAAAGGATGAGTTAATGTGTTTCTTTTTCAGAAATCCGTTTTGAGTGTTAGGACAGTTAGGGTCAACTATTACTGATGTTTATTGAATTTGGTGTTATTTCATTTCAGAGATGCATGCCTAATTATATTCTGGTAAGCTAGAAGGTACTGAAAATTAGAAGTAGTACCGTAGTAGTTATATAGTTGCTATTAGATAGCTAGTGAGCTCATGAGAAGCATGTACGCATATAGCTATTTCACTTTCTTCAGTTAATTACTCTACTCTTAATTAGCTAGTAGGTAGATATTTCTATTAAAATGTCTTTGTATATTTGAGTGTTTCTACGTTTCTCAGAGGATTTTATAGCTATTTCACTTTCTTTAGTTCATTACTCTGATATCAGTTAGCTAGAAGCTTGCTATTTCTGTCAAGTTGTATTTGTAATTTGAAGTGTTTTCAAGCTTTTCAAAGGATTTTATACTGCAGTTTTAAATCATAGCATTTTTGCAGTTTGCATATTAGATGTAGCCGTAGCAAATACGGGTACTCTCCTAGTTGCTTGTTCGTAACCCCTTCATCTTAAAATCAGTCTCCTACAATGGGAAGTTGAAATGAAGTCACTAAGATTGTTGATGATTAGCTAGCTACATGTGTCTACACAGCAGAAAACCCTTTAAATGTTGGATAAAATAACTAAAACACTGGAATAAATAACAAAATATAAAAAATAAACAAAAATTTTTTTCTTTGTTTTAACCAAAAATCCATGGCTTTTGGTTTAAAAAAAAATAATGGCTTTTGCCAACCCTGCCTGAGTCACCCCTCTATTTCCCGAAAAAGTTTTCTATGTATTGATACCTATAAGCTTAGCAATTAGGATGTGCTGTGAGAGGGGATACTGTTAGCAAATAAAGTAACAATTCACAGCATAGCCTTTATTTGTAGAATGCTAAATTCAAGATATTTTTAAAGCATATCATTTCGTATTTTTTTCCTACGCTATCACGAACTACGGCATCACTGATACCGGTTATGCTAGAGAGGGACGGTTGATCTCAGAAGTTCTGATAACTTCTGTAAATTATGGCCAATAAAGCAATAAACGGGGAGGCGGTATTAATCAACCATAAATGAGAAGAAAACTATTTTCAGTGGCTAACAGTGAGTGATAGAAAGCGGCTGGTATTGCTGATAGGTTCAAAATTGCAGGCTTCACAATAAGGCTGCTCAAAAAAACTAAAGGATGTATAAGGATGTGTGCTAATATATCACCAAATATGACTAACAAGAACGTTCATATATTTAATCCAATATAGGCTACATAAATTTAAACATTACCTCAAAGAACGTTTTCTACAAAACACAGAATAGGACATAAAAAATTGTCCCTTAAGGCCAGACTAGTACAAAGCTGACATTTTGAGTGGCACCCAACTATAGCGAGGGATTCAAAGTATAGCAAAGTCGTGAGGATTGCCTGTATACAAATGTATGTACCAACGTTTAATCTTCAACGAAAACAGTGTCACCGCTCTTCGCCTCTCTTACGGGTAATAACCATAGTCTCAGATATTTGCTGGTTTTGCAACTGATAGTCTTTCGGATGATTTTATGAAACTTCCGACTATTCAACAGACAAACGAAAGCCAGCCAGCGTGCCGGCATTTTCAAATTATAATATATAGGCCGAAGTGATGTGTTTAAGAACGCTTGCCAAGAAGCAAGAGCGACATTAACTGTGTGGACGTTGTACAGTTCTTTTCTGCGCGTAGAAGCGTTTCACTTAGCCTCATTTTCAAGTAGCTATGCCTTAGCTGCTTAACACTGGTGACTTAGTCTTGTGAGTGTCGTATATTAGATGTAATTAAATCAGAACTTCACATCGTTCCTTTACCATTGTGCACTATGACCTGACAAACTTATGTTGCACTGCATCCAAGCAAAATATCACAACCGAATATTTGACCAGTAGTCCTTAACCTTTCTGGAGGTACCGAACCCCTCAAGTTCCATACATGCATTCATCGAACCCTTCTTAGTAAGAAAAATAGAATGCGCTTTTGTTTTCTTCAGATACAAAGCATATGTATAAAATCATGTACTGTCTTAGTGCGCAAACTGTACCATGCATCATTTCCACACCAAAACACTGTATTCAGAGAACAAAACCTGCAAGCAGAGCGTGACATCACGAGTCATACGAGTGGGGTGAACCAAACCGGCGAACCCCTGAAAGTGACTCACTGAACCCCTGGGGTTCGATCGAACCCAGGTTAAGAACCACTGATTTAGACGAACTCATTAAGAATTCACGCTCACCAACTTCAGCCACAACAGACATCAATAATGCTGACGTCCATGAATAATAATATTGTTGCTAGAGTTAATTTTGTCTCAATTTAATTTTTCTTCTTGTGTGTCGTAAAATCAGCGACGGCGTTGACTGCAGCCTTGAGTTACATAAATTATAGGGCAGTCATACGCAATTAGCTACTTTTTGAAATAGCTACTTCATGAAATGCGAGATTTATTAATTGGCCTTTTGTTTTACTTGCAGGTGGATCCCCAGACCGGCGTGGTGACCACCGCCCTCTGCTGCCTGGACAGGGAGACCACACCAGAGTATCATCTGCAGGTGGTCGCCACGGACGGCGGAGGACTCAAAGGTGAGTCATCGTCATTATTTTTGAAAAGAAGTCAAAGAATCCATAGATCATTCGAACACTGTCTCAGAAAAGTCAGTACACTCACTCATAATTATGGTAGAAGGGTGACCAGTTTTTTAAGAATTTAAACGAGTTAAAATGGATGCATCCTTATATGATTAGTTTAATGCATAGTAGCTTGTCGGTAAAAATGTGTTCATTTAAAGGCTAGATCATAGCTTCTAAAAGAAAACTATACAGGAAGCAATATGCTCCATTTTATCCTTTGTTTATTGTTTTCTTCCTCAGCTTGCTCTTCTGCCCATATCTGTGGTCTAACATGCAATGATCGTTTCACGTGGTATATGCTATCTAACTTGTTCCTTGCCTATGCTTACCTATGAAAGAGCTAGGTTTGCTAAAACTATTTCATAACTCGTAATATTTTTTGAGAATACAGCATGTCTTCTAATGAAGTGAAGCAGCTAGCTGTACCCATGCGCGTTGATCTAGTGCAGGAACACCCTCGTACAAGTTTCGATGTTTCCCATGAAGATAGTGCATTTCTTTTCTTTTTTCCTCTCTTTGGATCGTATAGTGAACGTTATCGATATTATTTTAATCCTTTCTTTCTTGTGTTTCCTTTTTGATATTAATGTGTGGTTTTGCAGTGTAAGTCCGTTGAAAAGATTACGACGAATTTGATAAAGGAATGAGTCATGATCACGAGAGAATTGGGAAACGGTACAAAGTGAGCTGTGGAGGAGCTTTAATGTATGGAGAGAGTTGACCTGACGACGCCCAGTTTTGCTTGTTGGAAATTCAGTCAATATCGGACATGACGCTGCGCTGCTCCGGAGAGTCTCGTCTTTCCACTTAGCATCCTGGGCGCAGTTACTAGAGCCGGACGCGACCTTCTCTCTCTCTCTCATGGTCCCGGCTTTGCGAACCGTCTTGACTTGCGGTCAGATTCCTGTCGACGATAAATTGTGAGCCATGACATTTGCTTGTTACAGCTAGTTAATAATAAAAGATAATGGGAATCTGCTGCCATGCTGAACAAACAAAATATGTATAACTTATAGTTATTGCAATAACTGAAATGTCTGCTGAGAGACTGACCGCCAATTTTGAGGTAAATGGCTCAAGTCCACTGGCCGCAATACTGCTACCCTAACCTCATTATTATTATTAAAACTTCACGCTTGAGCTCCCACGGACAGGTAATACAACCCAAATGAAGCATCTTGCAACACCGGTAAGCCCAAAACGCTGCTAAAGGAAATCCAGCAAAAAAACATTAATAGCTGACTTAAACGCCTGCAGGCCAATACAACCAAAAGCCGATGCCGGCAACAAATTCCAAACCTTAGCCGACCAGGGCACGAAGCATCGACAGAACTGATTAGTTCGACATCTGACAGCGTCCAAAGTGAAAGAGTCCGCTCCGCATTCCGCATGCAGCACGAGTCTCTTTCCCAAAAACCTTGAGGGCAGGGAGAGAAGAATACAACCAATGCCTCTCATTATTGTACACCTTATAAACATGCTTAGCTCTGCTACTCTCCTCCTGTGGGACAGGTTCACTAGATCATTATCAGCGCACAGCCTGCTGGCTGAACTAACAAGTCGATCCATTCTTAGCATCCCTCCTCAGGGGGTATAGGCTGGGCCATAGGGTTAGTTTAGTTAGGTTTGCCTATCCCAGTGGTTTCCCATTGGGGGTGCATATGTACCTACGGAATGAGTACGGATCCCCTTTTGGTTCTCGCACGTACCTCCTACTGGTTCATGATGTTTGAAGCTTCTTTGATAACATTAAATTGTTTTTATCCCACAGACAATAAAAATTACAGAATATTTTGAAATTATAGGAGGTAGAATATCAGTTTAAATAGCTTATAATAATCTCTCACATAAATTTATTGACGTTGAAATTTTTAATTATGGTATAGTTACCCCTAACTGCTTTTGCTCGAGCATAAACTTTGATTTTTTTTTTTTAAACGGCGAGAACGGCATTTTGCAAACTATCATTCAATTCAAGCAGCCATTTAGGGGGAATCAAAATAAATTCAAAAAGAGTTGTAGGCGAAAACTCGCTGTATGTAAAAATGGGCTGAGCTGGGATGTCACGTGACTGTGACATAAGCAATTCTATGTTTGGCGTATGTTGTTATGCCTCTGCCGTTCTGTATTAACTGAAAAAAGCAATAGCCTGGAAGCCATCGACATCTATAATACTCATTCAGTGCGTAATGTACTAAGTTGATGCCTTGTTAAGCGGGAGTCCGCGTGTTCCAGGCGATTTCGCAGGGAGCCGTAGAAAACTGAACTTTGGGAACCACTGGTCGGCCAATCCTATGCACAGTATATTATGGGGAGCAACACCAACAAGGGGTTTTTGTAGGTCAGTCTATCCATTAGCTAGGCCTTCGGGACGTCTGTCTCTCGTGCCCTCTTTGCTTCCTTTCTGATTACGTACTCGTACTGATCTTATTTTCATCTGTTCTTCCTCTTCTTTCCCGACTAGCTGTTCCCATGCGCGTAGGTCCACCTTCCTGCATGGGTTCCACATTTCTGTCGACGTACATGTCCATTCCTTTCCCTCTCTTGAACCAGCATAGTTGTATCTAGGAAGGCTTCAACTACTAATATGCTAATAATAATAATTCTCCACCGGCCCAAAAGCTAAAATCGTAAAGCAGCGGCTGAGGCCGCAGAATACTTGTTAGGGTAAGGGAACGAGACTGTAAGGCAGGGATAGCTAAAAATTAAAGGTCGCAACAAGCACCGCCCCTGTCTCAACAACCCCTGTGTATTTGCCATTATTATCCCTTGCGTACAGGTACGGGCACAGTCATCGTACGCCTGACGGACGTGAACGACAATCCGCCCAAACTCTCCCGCTCTGAGTACGACATCGAGATCCCCGAGACATGGGGACGCGGGCCTCCTGATGATCAGCCCATACTGGACCTCACCGTTACTGATGCTGATGTCAGCAATTATTTCTTCTATGAGGTGAGTAGTACAAAGATTCTGAGCCATTCCTGCGCCTGCATACTTCATTTTTTACAAACCTTGTTGGTGGTCTCTTGACTACCTAATTCGCACAAACCAAATTTTTCACGTAATATTGCAGGCTTAGTAATTATTCGAAGCAACGTTGAAGAACAAAAGCCGTTTATTGATATGTTGATCAGGTGTGTATTCATGTTTATTGCCTATTTAATGCGTAGACACACAATAAACAATAACAAAGCGATTACCGTAGAATTACAATGGGCGTTGCTCTCAATGTGTGTGGAAAGTGATACAGAGAAAATTTTTGATACATTGAAAGCTAACGCAGATTGGAGAAGCGCAACACAGTAATAATAGGTGAGCTGATAGGATTGGAAAAGAATGTCAGTAGAAGGTCGTTAATTGTGTTAGGTTAGTTACGTAAGAAGCGTTATGTTAAATGAAGATCGTAAGGTAAGATGAACCGAAAGTTAGGTGAGAAGCGTTAAGTTAGATACAGTTGTTAATTGTTAGATTTGAGTGTGAGCTGTGAGCTTTAGATTAGACGAGGAGCGTTAGACTGATTGAGGACTGTTGTTGCATGAGAAGCGTTAGTTTCGACGAGGAGCGTTATGTTGGATGAGCGCTAGGTTGGATGAGGACCATTAATTTTGGATAAGGAGCGTTAGGTTAGACAGAGCAGTGTTAGATGACGAGTCGCACGAAGCACGACCAGATGGAGTGCCTGGTGTTGTGCTTCGATGTGAAGAAGAGGCGGTTGTGCGGTGCATGATGTGTTCCTTTATATCTGTCGCGTGGGATACTGGATGCGTTCTACAGTAGTGGATAGACGCTGACATCATCAGTATTTATAAGAAAAACGGTGATCGATTCACATGTGGTAATAGCCGTGGCATTTCTTTGCTTTCTACGAACGGAAAGGTCATGACACAATAATCATCCTCATGAGGTTGATAGAGTCAATGCGGCTTTAGGAAATACCGTAGCACAACTGACATGGTGTTCGTGGCACGACAACTTCAGGAGAAGTGCATAGAGCAACTCCGTAACTTGTACATGGTGTTTGTAGACTTAACAAAGGCTTTCGATACCGTGAAACGACCCTTATTTGGGAGGTGTTGCGGAGATGTGGGTGCCCGCCAAAGCTACAGTAATTAGAAGTTCGCACGAAGGAGCTATGGCAAAAGAAATGTCCTCGGTGAAAGAGCAAAGTCTGACCCCTTCGAAGACTGTACGGGAAGGAGACAGGGATGTGTGATTGCGCCGATCATTTTAACTTGTTTATGTCTGCAGTATTTAGTGCTGCTAAGCGTGATATGTTTCCAAACGAGGCCATGATGATAAACTATCGGCTGGATTGCAGCCTATTTAATTTTAGACGGCTGCGGGCGGTGACGAAGGTCTCACTGGAGAGTGTTGTGGAGCTGCAGTATGCCGATGATGCGGCAATAGTTGGTAGCTCTGTAGATGGCATGCAGAGGAACATTAATGCGATCAATGGAGCATACACGCGAGCAGGAATATTAATAAATAATAAATACTGATAAAACTGAAGAATTATCACTGGAGCAGAATGAGGAGGATCCAGCTACTTTCTATGTGGGTCACAGCGAGCTGAGGGACGTTGATAACTTCACGTACCTTGGATTGGTGCTGAATACAGGAGACATAGCAGATGATGTGCAGCGAAGGATTGGCCTCGAATCTGCAGCATTTGGAAGACTGTCTGGTAAAGTATTTCTAAATAAAGATCTACGCGCAGGCACCAAGATGGCGGTATATAGTTATTATTATATTGAGTAGTTTAAGCCTCCGTTTCCACAACATTGGCGATCTAACAGAGGAAGAAGCAAGGGACATGTAGTATGATAATAGAAATATGGGGAGCCCCTGCACGAAGGTGTTCTAGCACAGGATCAACTCTCATGGGAATAGCAAGTCAGGAAAGAAGAGGAAGATCAGAATAAGGTATGAGCAAGTAGGAATATGAAAATGAAAGGAAGCAAAGTAGGCACGAAATATAACATAGGATGGACGAACCTAACTAACCTAACCCTATGGCCCATCGTATGCCCCCTGAGGGGTGGCGGTATACACTGTACAGCTGTGTGCCTCTCGATACTGCTGTACTCTTCTGAGTGTTAAGTCCTCTACGTGAAACACCTGAAGAATTTTGAGAGGTTCCGTGTGCAGTGTTTGCAGCGAATTTTGGGGCTCAGATATTGGCACATAGTGCCACACGAAGAGGTTCGAAGAAGAGCTGGGATCGAACCACGAGAGACCATTCTAGTTGGCAGGCAGTTGCGCTGGGCTGGCCATGTCAGGAGAATGCTTGAGAACAGACTTCTTCGGTGTATATGTTGGGCGCGTTTGGTGGATTTGCGCGATCGATCGATCGCGCTGCGCGTTTGGTGGATCGTTCAAACGCGCAATGATCGATCGATCGCGCAAAAATCGATCGATCTGTTGCGCGAT
>LQNS02278078.1:14724796-14741668 GCA_001587735.2 Parhyale hawaiensis | reverse complement strand
GCGAGGCGTGTGGCGCAGAATACACGTCGTCGAGGCTGAAGTCACCATCATTGTTAAGGATATCAACGACAACAGTCCAGTGTTTCCTCAGAGTCTTATTTACGGGGACGTGCAGGAGAACGGGCCTATAGGTGAGTTACGCATAGTCTCTAGACTTTGTATGCCCTCAATAATTATAAGTGGCTGGATTTATTGACTCACCCAAAATAGAAACCTCATAAATACCATGTACATTAAATGAGTGAACTATAATTAATGAGTTTACTTTAATTGTAGAAGTGCTTTTAAAATTTGCTCTGCCCACTACCAGTGTACACAGCTCGGTTGCCAGGCTGCGTCGTTGTGCTGTAGAATTCCTGATTTTTCCATCAAAGACTGTACTACTCGTTGAGTATCGTGCGTAATTTGTACCAAATTAAGCATAAGATTTATCACTGCCATACGTTTTTTTCTCTTTTGTATCGCTTCCCTTATTTAGTTTTTTGGCCTTTCTTGTAGAGAAATCAGTTCAGCCTCACAAAGCCGATTTTTAGCTCCTACATTCATGTATCCTGTTAATGTAAAAGCCTTACATCTCCAGACAGTACTCACTGTGAAAGATAGCTTCGTTTGCTTACTGTGGCTCACCTCTCAGAAGCGTAATCTCGGCCACAGGCCCTATGTATGCACTTGAATTGCATACGTCATACAACTTCCACTCTTTGGGAGTCTCCCAATGAACATAAGATTTCTCACCCAAGCTTACAAATTTAAGGTCTCTTTTTGCAGTTCTCTCCTTAGATGCTGTAAAACAAGTTATATGTTTTGTTACGCATATGAGAGCCACAGCTTTTTTTTTCGTTGTTAGTTTTCGCACCACTGCGTCCTGAGCCTCGCTACTAGTAGACGTTTGTGAGTGAGCGGTGAAATGGGGGTTTTGGAAAATGTAGGTGTGGGAATCAAAGCGGTGCTGCGCACCAGAAATTGCACCGAATATAGTGATCTGTCGATTCAGTACACACTGAGCCTCGTGTGAGGTGTGTCTCATGATTAGAGCCTGGATTTATTGCGCATAAGGAATGGCAGTTATAGCTCCTAAATATTGCTCTTATTGCACCTAAAAATTGCTTTAAAGTTGCCACTAAAAATTGCACTTCTTGCACCTATGCATCAGGAGTGGAAGAGATAGGAAACAAGGAAAAGGTAACTACAGCGAAAAATTGGAAGGAGAACAAAAAAGTTGGACAGCAAACGGAAATAGCATGTCGATGGATCAACGGATACCTACATCAATTCCAAATACCAATTGTTGGCATAGCTACATTGTGCTTGTGCTAATTGACAATTCGTCCCAATGGCGAGAATGATTCTTGCTAAAATCCTTCTATACCTGTTCCCATGATTTATCCCCCGAACGAAAAAGGTTATAAACATTTATTAGTCAGATTTTGAAATCATCAGAAATTTCGAATACAAGCCCAAGGACATCATTATTACCTTGTACAAGGCGTTAGTGAGGCCATACTTAGAATTTACTGTTCAATTTTCGTCGCTGCATCTGTGCAAAGGTATCGATAACATGGAAAGAGTCCAACTCAGAGCAACGAAATTGATACTTCAGCTGCGAAACAAGCGATATGAATGTCGCCTAAAAGAACTGGGTCTGATTTCTCACTCGAGCAAAAACGACTCAGTGGGCAACTAATAGAAACATTCAAGGATTTGAATGGCTTCAACGACGTACCTACAACGGGACTTTTTGAAAGAGACGTTAATGATCGCTTGCGGGACAATTGTCACAATCTGAAGCATAAAGCTCGAAGAACAACCTTAAGTCAGCAGTTCTTTCCGTATTTCATGGTGAATATTTTAATTAGGCTCCCCTCCGACGTGTCGGCGCAGAGACAGTCAACGCATTTAACAATCCTTTTGACAAACATTTGGAGAGACATCCTCCACAGCCAAGAACTCCTCCTCCTGGAGTCGCAAAATCTTAACGGCTGCTTCAGAGGCCACTTAATCCATATTCTTCTCTCTTCCGCCCCAAATCGATACATAGACGTCTCTAAGCTACGCATATCAGCGGCTGTAGATCGCGCTTGCGTGCATGCACGATCGTCTCTTTGGCTGAAATTCTTCCCCTTCTTTCTTCTTATTTTCCTCAGTCATCTACATCATACTCACGTAATGGCATTAGCTGATAGAGGGCCAGTGTGTAGGGTCCCGGTGTCTCTCTGGGAATGGGCCTGTTGGTCCGTCTACTGCCGCCTATCTAATCTAAGTTAACTGTGAAGACTTTATTTGGGTATGAATGACTGAGGAGTAGGCACTATTGAATGAACTATATATTTGCAGTCGTACGAAATTAAATTACTTAAGTCGTCTTGAAAATGCAGTCTATATAGGGGAATTACCCAATTGCCGAACTAACTCTATTTCCGAGCAAAAGCTATTATTTGATAGGTTTATTACACAAACCTATGTAATGATAGCTCTTTGTTCGGAAATAGTTAGTTCGGCAATTGGGTAATTTCCCTAGTTTATATCAGAGTTTCGCATTGTTCATAAGTAGGCAACTGTGGATTATCCTCTGTTGACACGCTGTCAGTATCATAGCCGGTTACTCAGTCGTGACACTTTGTATCTAGCTGTCCTCGTGCCCAATTCGGGATTGAAGGCTCGTTCTACTGGTTCGTCAAAGTCAGTCTGAGCCAAACATTCGTCTCCAAAAGCTCAGACAAGAGCCTTAGTTTCGCTGCTTTGCATCGTGTTACCAGTGGTGAAAGCTACCCATCCAAGTACGACCGAGACTGTAGGAAACTTCATTTTATGGAGCGTAGTTGCATTTCCGGCCTCTCATGTGTAACTCATGCAAGGTTAACGTGCAAAATTATCTTCAGCGGGTTGTGGGGAGGGGGCTAGGCATATGCCTTAGAATTCGGACGAGCAGGGTTGGTTAAGATCAATTTTGACGTGCCCATCGACCGTCTCCTGAGTTCCATTATTCACTAACGATATCTACCTTATTGAGGCGGCACTGATATCATAATTATAGGTGTGTGTCACGAGTATGAATCGTGTGGTGGCATGAAGTTTGGGCGACATTGCCTGGTGATTTAAACCATTTATTGAAGGTTTAGTAGTTATTTTGCTTCACTATTTTAGTTTCTGTGATGAATAGAACAATTCTCAACACTTTATTCCAAAGTGTCCTACAGTGTGGCAATGTGTGCACAAAATATTGTGAAAAGTACGTTCGGTGCAATCCTCTGGATGAGACGCCTCCTCTCCATCATAATTATAGTTTCTTAGAACTCTGAAAGGATTCCGGCAGCGTGTTACGTGCAACATCATATTATTATATATCTATCATGCAAGACTCGCAACGTCTTGAAACTACGTTCTCAATACGCTCATGAACTCATCCATCCTCCTGACATAATGCGCATCACATCTTATAGTTTTAATGGATTCGAGGCCTATCCACACTGTGTGAAGTGATGCGCATCAGTCGCTGGGACGTGTTGAACGTGTGATCACGAACGTTTTGGTAACCCAATTTCAAGCTGAACGCAAAAAACGTATTAAAAAGTTACAAAAAAAAACTTCAGTGCGCCACGAGCCGTGTAGACGATGTTTCTCATGAGTATCTGCTTTGTTTTCAAAATTGTTAGAAAGCGCCATGAGTCAGTACAGATTAATATCCAAAGTTTGCTTTTGCTCTGAATAGATGGGCGATTGGGAGCGCGTCGGCACAAAGTATAATACTAGCTGCCAATGAATAAATTCTGTGTGAGCCCGCTGTATCGCCACTAGCAGTGAGGCACGGTGTGGACACTTAAGCCCGCTGCAGACGATAGTCTTTTGCCCTGTGTCATCATTTCACAGCGTTCGAAGGGGTTGCTGTGTCTGTCGAAAAAAAAAGGCGTTGCTTTCAGCGTCGCCATTTTTTCAAAATTTGAAGACTGCAAGAAACCATACTCGTGACTCATGCTAAGCCTGCTGACACGACGGCTTTCATTTTATCGAAACTTTTGGCAGACACTTGAGTTGGGTTTGCATGGACGCAACTAAATATCCCAACGCGGGAAAGCGAAAACACAGCGGGCTTAAGCGTGACCACTACAGCTGCGCAGTGGATTATGAGCGGCTTAGTCAAGGCTCTAGGTTCGTCCCTTATGTTGTGGGAAATTACGACCCTATAGGTAGACCCTGTGTGGGTTACATTAGCGTCAGTTAGCCATTCGGAGCATCCTGGTTGCGTCTCCACAGTGCCTTCTTCTTTGCCTCACTACTTTTGGTAATCTTTTTAGTGTTCTTCCTTCTTTTCGTTTGCTCTTACTTTGTACGGAGTTCCGTGCTTAGATTTTGTCTTTTATTGATATAATTTGTGTGTTTGTGTGTGTAATGTATACATTGCATTACAAATTATGAAGATGTTTGAAATTAGAATACCCGAACCAAAATATATTTACAAGGGCCGCTAGAGAAAGTTGTGGATTTTTTCGGAAACAAGTAATAATTTGTAACATTACATCACGTCATCTTTATAGCCTACCGGTTTTTGAATGGGCCATTTGTATTCTAATAATGAAAAATGCCGATTGAACAATAGTTGATTGTTTCGCTACATCAGCACGCATGCTGGGGAGATTGCGAATGGAGCGTCTTATTTTAAATATCACTGAGAGAAATTTTGATGCACTTAGATGCATCAAAATTACATGCAGTATTGTCCCAAAACCGCAACACGCAAGTGCATCATTATGATTCATATAGTGTCTTATGATGCATTTGGCACAAATTGATGCTCTTATGCGTTTCGGTTTTTTCACAAAGTGAATGATGTTCCAAGATGCATCAAAAACAGGTCAAATTGATGCATCTGAAGAGACGACACTTAAAAAAATAAAGCGATCTGCGTGTTAGTATGCAACAGCATCTTGCTTCGCATGCACGTGTAACAAAACTACAAAGGTTTTGTTCACTTTTTTTGCGGAAATATGTCTTTCTGACTGAAATATGTTTTTCTGTCTGCTGCGATGACACACCGAACTACGCCATGAAACACCTTCGTACATCCTGATGCTTTTCTGCGGAACACCTACGTGCATCAAATTTTTTTCAATATAATTTGGTTTGCGAAGGAGTGAGTTGTGATGTTTTTAGAAGATATGAGGCTGATTTATGCATACGTGATCGAATGAAATGCAAGCAAAGAGTAATTATACGCATCTTGAAATCGCATTGTTTGTAAGATGTAGTACTCATCACTAAACTTCATAAACGGTACATTATTTCTATCTCGTTTAACTCGAAGTATTCGCCTTAGATATGTAATGAGTACCACTTCTTATTTACAGATGATGTCGCTTTGCGACAGATGATAATATTTTGAATCAACAGAGAATGAGCTAACGTATAAAAAAATTGTTTTAGTGAATCACGATTGATATTATTGAACGCTGATTATACCAGAAACTCTAGTGAGATTTCGATCCCCTTCTTCTTGTAGGGTGGGAAACTCAGTTTGTCGTCAAGCATTAAGTAAAGATGTCGTGTTTCTGACGCTCATTTTAATTTGTACTATCGAAATGAAGAGACCATAATTCACAGCGAGAACATGGATTCAATAACGTCAACTTATATTTATTTTCATGGGTTGTTAATCTATTTGAGTTAACCATTCCCACAGCCAGCCTAAAAAATATTGAGTGTCGGTTATGGCTGGGTGAAACTTGCCTCTGCTTATGAACACCACTGCATCATCTGCAAACAGAACACACATCATACCATGAGTACCTATGTCTTTAATAAAAATTTTGAATAACAATTGTCCGAGCAGGCTCCCTTGGTGGACTCCAATGTTGAAAGGAAAAACTTGAGTTTTGACATTATTACAGAGCACATACTGGTCTCTGTTAGATAACTTGCCGTTAATACTTTTCTGTACCACGAATACCGTTTAGATTGATTTTTTTACAGCAGCAATTTATTAACAGTATCAGATGCCTTCTTCAAGTCAAGAAATAGACATTCTATTCTGTTTCTCAAAAAAAAATACTTCAATAAAGCTGTTACAATATGAAATTTCGGTTATGTTGTGGTGAACTCACCCAGAAGCCAAACTGCTGGCGAGAACTTACACACGAGTCACTAAAAACTACATCCTTTTCCTTATTTGAAGCACCGCATGGTGTTTAGAGAAGCTTAAATTCACGTATTATCTAAGTAATTAACTGTAGGTGCCCTAAAATGTACCACTGGTAATGTTACTCTTGCAATCTGCTCAAGCATGAAGTATGACAAGAGTAAATTCCACTCGTTAAGAGGTTTTCCAGCAGCATCAGCCAGTGGAGCTCCACCCTTCAGTTTTTGAAGATATATTTCTGAACTAAAAATGGAATGCACGCTCATTGTTTAGCAAAGAGATTTTCGCTCACACCGTTCGATTCCGTAGTTACCTCCGCCAATCAGGTTATGTTTTCGTCGTGTTTCTGTCTGTTTGTTTGTCTGTCTGTCACCAAAATAACTCAAAAAGTTCTGAACCGATTTGGACGAAATTTACAGGGATTGTTAGGTATGTTAGGAGGAACAGATGATTAAATTTTGGTGAAGTGACCATCCGTTTGTTTGTCTGCCTCATTTTTCTCAATACCCTAACTCAAAAAGTTATGGATGGATTTTTATGAAATTAACATGAGTTGTTAGGTATATAACAAAGAGTAAATGACCAAATTTTGGTAATGATCCGTTTGTTCGTTCGTTCGTTCGTTTGTCACTGTTTTTAATTTTATGCTTGTTAGCACAATAACTCAGAAAATAATGAATGAATATTTATGAAATTTATAGGGGTTATTAGTAATGTTAAAAAACATTAATGATCAAACTTTGGTGCAGATCGGTTCGTTCGTTTGTTTGTTTGACTCATGTTTGTCTTAACGTTTGTTAGCAGTATGACTCAAAAAGTTATGAACGGATCTTCGAGAATATTGCACAAGCTGTTATTACTGTCAAAACGCACAAATGATTATCTTTTGGAGTTTATACAAAGAAAATTATGGTTTCAGAGCCAATTTGAATTTTTTTGCTACCGTTGCCTCGCTTGGCGGAGGTATGCGCTCTCAGACGCTCTGGTTTATTTCTACAATATTTTGTAAGTAATAGTGAATGCAGCCTTGTAGTCGTATTGTATTCGCAAGTTGCAGCAGATCTAGATGTTATTTATATAATATTCTGAATTTTCGATGCGTAAAGTGTGGGCTCGTTTCAAAACCAGGTTTTGCAGAGGTCATATGAGATCAAGTTTGCCTGACTGCAATGACGTTCTAACATAAGGCAAGCCCTACGGTAACTCTACATGCTTCGAGCCCAACTTTAGACTGGTTCTATAGAGCTGGAAATTTGTCGGTCTGTTCTACCGATTAACCGTAAGTGATCGCACAACAGTGTGTTGGCGTATTGTACCAATTTTATTTCTAGTTTTATTTACCTATCGAACCGCACCGAATTACTTTAATAATGGAAACTTTTTAATAAACTCCAGGAAGGACGAAAAACAGCAATTTCAAGAGAAGGAATGTAATGGAGAGCATTTGAAGAATTTACTATTGATCAATAATTTAAATTATTACTAATAACAGCAATAAGAAGAATAACAATACTAACTTTTATTAGGAACACGATAGGTTCTCAAGTACGCCAGTTAAGTATATAGTAGCGAGCACGCTCAGAGCGCATACCTCCGCCAAGCAAAGCAAAGGTAACGAAACATTGAAACTCTGATTTCCTTTGTATCAGCACCAAATTTTAATCATTTGTGCCGTTTGACAATTATAACAGCCTGTGCAATTTTCTTGGAGATCTGTTCATAACATTTCCAGTTATGTTGCTAACTAACATTCTGACAAACATTAAACATTATAGTCTAACGCATACAGACCAAGCGAATAACACAAAAAATTGATAATTTAAATCTGTTAATATTCATTTCTGACAATTTCTATAAGATCATGAAGATCTGCCCAATAAGTTATTGATTTATATTGCCAACAGACATAAAATCATACACAGAGCCCCCTCTGCCTCCCCAAAAAACGAACAAATAGCTCATCACAGAAATTTGGTTATTTACTCTTAGTGATACGCCTGCTAACTCCAATAAATTCCATGAAAATCCGTCCGTAACTTTAATAGTTATTGTGCTAAGGAAAAAAGAGGCAGACAAACAAACAAACGAACAAGCAAGGAAACCAAAAGTTAAATCATCTGTTACTCTTAATATGCCTAACAATCCTTGTAAATTTCGTAGAGATCCATTCATAACTTTTTGAGTTATCTTGGTGACAGATAAACAATAATACAGACAAACACAAACACGACAAAGGCATGACCTCCTAGGCGAAGGTAATAACAGGCTTACATATAGGCCTTCTGTGTCTTGAGTAAGGTAACATTGTTTAAATGTAGCGGCTACAAAGGAAACAATAAAGAAAGAGAGAAAAGATATGAGCGAAATCAGCTTACGTCTGCACATGTTTGTCTAAATTCAACAATTGTATATTTATTAGAACTGTATTTTTCCTCTTTTTTTTTGTTTGCGAGGCAGCGAGCGTGTTTTTTTTTTTCATTCACTCAGTATAATGAGACAGAGAAAATTGTAGAAATCAGCGTTTTTTTTTCGCCACTGTAGTATCTTCCATTTTTTTCGTGTTCCTACTAATACCTTTTTTCTATTCCTCTCCTTTTTCCGTCTGCTTTTTCTATTAATGGGTTCTATTAATGGCTTCTATTAATGGCTTCTATTAATGGCTTCTATTAATGGCTTCTATTAATGGCTTCTATTAATGGCTTCTATTAATGGGTTTGAGTTGCGTAGCGCGAAATAACTTATGCTTCCAGTATTTTAAACTACAGCGTGTGCTGCCTAATTACTGGGTGGCTAAAACTGGCAGTAAAATAGTATGCCCGAGCACGATAGTCTACATATAAATAGTAATCAACTTAAATTAATACGTATGGAAACAAATACACGGTACGTATTCACACGATGTATCGTGCACATCGTGTCTACTCTTCTGCATGTAAAATTTTTTATGCATGGAATTCCGCATGTAAAATGTTTTGTTCGTGGAATTTCCTTCTATCTTTTATAGTGGAACACACAATTGATGTTACTACTTACAGACTTTCAAGGTTCTGCTAAAAGAATATATGTCTGCTCTGATGCGTATTATTAGTCTTGATGTACAAACTCCAGTCATTCAAATTCAATTCCTTAATTAGTTCCGTGATCTTCAACTAGCCCCATCACCGTTGAAGTGGGCATTCCTTTGAATTCAGTTCTCTTTTGCAGTTTTCATGGCACGAAAGATGCGTTGAACAATAATAATTTTTCATTCCTGCCAAATGTGGTCTGGATGTGGCCTCCGCCTCCATCCAAGGTCTGTCAATCTCCATTTTCTTGGTCTTGTTCGACTGTCAAGTAGATTTCAGGTTCGTGATTTTGCTTACAGGACGGCCAAACTTTAGTTGACATTAATCACACATTTCCCTCACGATATTACCAATCAAGTTTGCAGGTAGGAATCATCGTTTGATGAAGCAAAATAAGACCACCAACAAGCACAATGGGGAAGCTTTATCACAAAATATCCGATGATGTTTTCTGTCTGCCGGTCATACTAGTTAGCAATCAAATTTTCAAAGCATTACAGCTGAAATGTTATTCATGGGTAATTTTCTTGCAATCCATTGAAATTTGTGGGGATTAATAAAAATAAAATGATATCAAAATCAGGTACTAAATACTAATTAATGTTCATGTGAAATTATTTAGCGAATTGAATATGCCGCCCCCTCTCCCAGACTTGTCGGTGGTGACAGTCAAGGCTCACGACGCCGACGACTCGACGGAAGGCAGCAACGCCAGACTGCTCTACGCCATCGAGAAGAACGTCCTCGACGAGAAGACTGGCGCGCCTATGTTCCAGGTATGCTAAGTCTAAGGCTCAATAATAATAGCGGTAATTCGGCAAATTTCATGTAAGGTATGGTATTGAACTGCGCTGATGCAACTGACTCTCCATTTGCACGTCTGAAGTCGCGACAGGTTCATGCTCGGTAGTACTATAAAGTTTCTATCAAAAGAATTTCACACTTAGAGAATTCGTCGCGTGTCGTTCACAAAATAGCATTAAATTCGGCAGTCTTATGACAAGTCCCAGCTGGCGTTATATTCTGTCCATCCAAAGCGTACTGAGTCTTTACACCTAACTTCATTTGAGCAGTCACTTGAGACTAACATAAGAACGAACCGCCAGTTATCTGTGCGGCGGTTAGTTCCAGAAAATGAGTCCAGTAAGTTGTTCAACTTTATGATTTCGATATCCGTTTTTTTTTTTTTTTTGCAGCATAGCGTCCCGCACGGTGGAGCTATTGATAATGTCAATAATATTGACGAAGCTATACATTATAGATATCTTACGTTGCAAAATATTTTAGTTGAACAGCTGCTACCATTTTGCTCTCGGCAGGGAATGTTTTTTTTTTTCTTTGTTGTTTAACGGTGTTGCGCCCTCTAAGAAGACTCCATACGATAATTGGACTTTAGTTAGGTTTCTTAATATTTTTGTTTCTGTGTTCGTTTGATTTCTTCTTTATCTTGCTGCTGTTACTGCATCTTTTATTCTGTATTTTAGTTTGTTCTTCCTGTGTGCTTTAGAGTCCCATTGCGCTCTGCCACTAGACATACAGTATTCCTTCCTGTTTCTCTCCTGCAGTGCCTAGGGATGTCCGTTTGAGACTCTGAACGCTGAATTTAAAAAAATGTCATACTCTATTTGCAAGTTTTATGTTATCAGTTTCACTTTCAATTTAGTATTATACTGTCGGCAGTAAATTCCGTAACTTCAGTAAGCTTTATTCCTGAAACATTTAGTATGTGTTGTTAGTAGTTGTTCAGATTCAACTTTATAGTTTAATATTGGGATTAAATTCCGTAGACTGTATTGCATTCTCTTCCCACTCAAACTTAATATTTCTCAAATAGTAGCCCTTGCGTTTTAGTAAACCAGGCGCGGTAGTTAGCTCTCAGAAGACCATGCACGGGGTTCGGTCAAAAAGTTTTATGGCGAGTTAAACGATTAGATCGACTTTATCCATCGTCCCGACGACTCATTTTTCCATCATGCAAATATGGATAATTCATTTTGTAATACTCATTTGATTCTTAAAGCATTAGTTCATTTTTTTTACTGCACAAATTCACATATTATTTTTTATTTATAAAGCAATGAAACGCTATGGGGGCCTTTGTCTCCAAGGAATTGTAGTTTGTGTGAATTTACTGAGCTCGCTGCTCGTTAGAGAGCAGCATTACTCTAAATATAATTTAATTTTGTTCACTATTTTCAGGGGAAGAATAAAATTATTTAAAGAAAGTTTATCAAGTGGAGTATTCTACGAGTCTCACTGTTTAAGTTTCAGTTGTTATCACACAGTTTTGCAAGCTGCCTCCCTAATTCGTACACAAATCAAGTCGGCCGATGACAGTTATGAGCTATACGGCCGAGAAACGTCCGCTGTGATTACTGCCTTGTTTTTGACCCGCCAGCCGCCGAGACGCTCGAGTTGGGGAGGGGGGCAAATGCTTCAACCAGAACCGTTTACGGTTTAAGATTTTAGATCCTGTAGTTTGTATTAGGAGTCAGTGTTAGTGGACCGAAGGATTTAACACTTTGACCGCCGTATGCGCCATCTATGATACACAGTCATATGAGTACTAAATTTTTTACGATTTGATTAAGAACCAATGTTACAATAAATTGCAACCCAGTACGAGATGGAATTTATTCAAGTATTGTCACTCCTGAGAAGGTGTATAAGGAGGCCATAGGGTCAGGTTAATTTGATCCTATCTTAGATTAGATTAGATAGGCGGCAGTAGACGAACCAACAGGCCCATTCTCAAAGAGACACCGAAACTTACGCCCCGGCCTTCTAAGAGCTATTGCCATGTTATCGGGAGCAGCGACCCAAGGGGGGACTTTGTAGATTACCTTATCCTTTAGCGAGGGCTTATGGACGTCTTTCGTCTCATTTGTTTCTTTCTCTCTTTTTTTACTGATAGTTCTTTGTTCCGTTCTTCCTCATTCTTCCCGACTTGCTGTTCCCATGCGCGTTGATCCTGCGTGGGAGCACCCTTATGCATGGGTTCCATGTGTCTGTTGACATACTATATGCCCCGTGTTCTTTCATCTCTGCCATCGCTTTCGCGCAGAAACGGAGGCTCACACACTGACTATAACTATTTTAACTGTTTTCAAGAAATTATTTTTCCAGTCTACCTTTTTTCCTTTCTTTTAGCAAATTAACTTTTATTTTTGAAAAGCATTCAAGAAACCGCTTAGAGGAACAGTGCGTGATATGTAAAGCTGATTCACCCGCTTTTTCGACTTTTCATTTGTTAATTAACTTGGAAAAACACAACAAAAATATTTTCCGAAGCAAAAGTATCAATGAGTAGCATCCACACTGAATTTTATCGTAATGTGAATCTGCTTCTTCCTCTCTTCTTCCTTTAGTTTGGTAGTTAGTAAAGCCCACAGTATTAGACAGGGGAAAATTAGGGTCTCTTGGATCCCCTCTCGGCGGGGAAGAGCAGGAAATCACGTTTTCATTGTTGAAGCTGCTACTGCTTGCAGGTCATAGATAGAAGATTCACATTCTGATTTTAACATCCACAGGTATCACAAACCATTGTATGCATGATACGGGACCAAGCTATCAGTGAAGAACTATGTTTTGGTTCCTGTGAATTTCCGCTCGTACTAGTTACTTGCAGCTATTTTCTAGTTCTTCAGACTTCATTGGACTTGATCATCGAAATCTTGGACTGTCGGAGCTGTCTTCAGAAAGCCAGTATCCTGTCCACCAACGTATTAAGTAAACGAAATCGTGCCGAGTAAGTCACAAACTAATTCTTGCGGAAAACACTTATGATGTGCTCACTCATAAAGGAACTGGGATATGAGACAGATATAGCATAGAAAAGTAAACGGAAAATGGTAAGTATGAAAAAACCCGCCACTTTTAACAACAAAAGTTTGTTACTAGATGGATCGAGTGTGTGCTAGTGAGTACAGCCTGTTTAATGCATGCATAAACAAGAAAAAGTCAGTAATTACCGCGGGTCTCGCAACTGAATGGTTGAGGAAAGTGATAATGAGAGAATAGCAAGTTTATGAGACACTGAAAGCAAACCCAGATGTGAGAAACGTAGTCATTAAAGCTGAGCTACTACGATTGAAGAATAATGTAGATTGAAGGTATGTTTGGCTAGGTCAGAAGGATTATGTTATATGAAGATCATATTGGTAAATGAGGAACGTAAGGCTAGCTAATTAGTGTTAGGTTAGATGAACAGAGTTAAATTGCTACAGCTGTGTCTAATGAATGTTAGATTAGATTAATAGCTTTAGGTTGGGCGAGAAGCGTTAAATTGGATGAGGACCATTTTGTTAGATGAGAAGCGTTATGTAGAATGAGCAGAGTTAGGTTGGAGGAGAGTGTTAGGGGGTTGACAAGTATTATGTTGGATGAGGAGCGTTTGGTTGGAAGGGAAGCGTTAGGTTGGATGAGGAGCGTTAGGTTGGATGAAGAGCATTGGGTTGAATGATGAACGTTAGGTTAGAAGAGGATCGCTAGGTTGGATGAGGAACGTTAGGTTGGATGAGGAGCGTTAGGTTGGGACAGGAGCGTTAGGTTAGAAGATAAGTATTAGGTTGGATGAGGAGCGTTAGGTTCGATGAGCGTTACGTTGGTCGAGGAGCGTTAGGTTGGCCGAGAAGCGTTGGGTTTGTTGATGAGCGTTAGGTGGGATGAGGTACGTTACACTAGATAAGGAGCGTTGTGTTAGATAGTGCAGCATTTGATTAGATGAGGTGCGTTAGATTAGATGTGGAGCGCCAGACTAAATTAGAAACGTTACATTCGTCTGATGAGGTGCGTCAGACTAGGAGAGGAACTTTATGTAAAATAGAGCAGTGTTGGATAACGAGTGTTTGGTTAGATCGAGAGCGTTAGGTCAGATGAGGTGCTGCACTGGTGCGTTAGTTTGGATGGGAAGAATTAGGTTAGAGGATGTAAAATAGGTTAGGGGAGAAGTGTTGGGTTAGATAAAAGTATGATAAGTTAGATGAGGTGTGTAGCGGCAGGTTAGATGAGAAGCATTACTTTGTACGGCATGCTTTAAGATACTCTAGATGTTAAGCATTGGGATTCACGACGGGCGATATGTATTGAGTAGACGGACTTGTTGGGTTAGACGAGTTCTCCAGGGTTAAGCGACTGACGTTAGCTTATACGAAGTGGGTTACGTTATAAGAGCAACATTTGGCCAAACTAAGGTGAGCTGTGACAGCGTAGCTTAGGTTTGCTACATTTTAAAATGTGTACACTAATCAACTGTGGAATTTCTACAGGTCCCGCTCGTAACGAAGAAACTTGCAAAGCAAATAACAGTGTATTAGTTAGTATAACACAGGGAAGTAGAACAGTATTCTGCGAATAGCAATAACTCCATGGCAGCTCAAAGTCTTAGCTAAATCGTATTAACGGAATACTGGTATTGTATATCTTGTTGGTTTGCCATTAGTGGACATTCTCAGAATCAGGAAGCTCGAGCCATAAATAATATTATTCACGTTCTTCAATGTTAATGTTTGAGCAAGTGCTTGCTAGGCACTCAGAGTAGCCTCGAAAGTCCAGTTAGGAAGACACTTGTGCACGGAGAGACATTAGAGCTACGGGTAGAAGATACGCTTCTTGACCCTATGGATCAACTTACTTTTTAGTTTTCTGGAACACTGAGCGTCTCTTAACCCTGTCATGTGTGACTTGTTTCCTGCTTTAATTTCAGCGGACCAGTAGCAGAAAATACTGTATAATAGTGATGCTTTCTCGATATAAAGCGGAATTTATATTTTTTATACTATATTTCAAACGTTCATGTATTAATCGTTTCCTAACCAACATTAATTATTCATAGACATTTCTGTGAGTGCAAAAGCTTCGTGTACACTGTGAGAACGTGGAAGTACATTTATTGTGGATAATGTAATATGCAAGCTGGCTGGTTGTATTTTGACACTCGCTAATTCTGTTCTTGCTGGGACAACATAAAAAACTTATAAGTAATATCATGCAGCTAAACGGTGGCGTTGCAGCTTGCTTGCGCCGTACTCAATGTAACTTTTCAAATGTTATCTTGAAAATGCATAAAATTTTGAAGATACTATAAAAACAACTCTGAATATAAAGTGGAACATGGTCTTCATTTATTTCACATACGTACTTGGGCACGTTTCGAATTTGTCGCACGTTTACAGCTTTGAACAAAGTTTCAAGAACAGTGCCTTTATACCCAAAGATAGTTTCGTTTGGAACTAAGCTGTTCCAACTGCCGAACACGTTGCACTCCAGGTGGAGCTTCAGTAGCCGACAGGCGCTGCGTGACTCCAAGATTATTTGGTATATAACAGCTGAAATGTTCTGTCTGCACTTGAAGAGAAATCTGTGGTTTAGCATGTGCAATATTACGCAGGTAAAGCGGCCCACATTGCACAACTAGACAGACTGAAATGTCAAGATTCCTCGAAAGGTGAAGCGCAATATGGTGCAAATAAGCTAAATAAATTGAGCGAAATAGAATTATGTTATCAGGTATTATAATGTAAAAATGTGTTTGATCAGTGTCGAAAAGCAATTTAAACGCAATGCAAATCCTGTTGAATACAACCATATTTTTTTAAGCTAAAAGTTTCTTGTTAAACCGATTTCAATAAAATGCCATTTTGTGGGCAACTCAACAACCAAGTACACGTTTCCTATGTTAATGATATTAGCTACAGCTATCAATACTGAATTGCCAAATACATCATGTTTAATTTTTTGTGAAATTTTTGCATTATCTGCAATAGCAAGTCCAAACCTTGTTGGCGTCTTTTGTGGTGCATAGGTGAGTTATTGTATTGTACGTTATTTTTCAGGTATTTTCTTAGAGTATAAAAAGTATCGTGGGTCACCCGAAACGAGTTCTTATATCGAAGAGCTTCGGCTGTTATTTGTTGTAGCTGACGTTTAAAATTATTATTATGTTGGTCGTGCAGCTACTCAATATACTAGTTTTGCTGATTGGACGCCCCTACTCACTCACATGCCATATTTTGTGCTTGAATTGGTCTTATCTGTATTACGTTAACCAAAAACACTCAATATACCTTGCATATATATTAAATTCTTTGAATTATTAGAAATTTAAAAGCTAAGAAAAGAGTTATAAAGTCATTGTATAGGTATAACTGAAAAAGTATCGGAGTCCAGCTCCATCGAAAACAAATTATTCTAAGTAATGAAGTCGCACTAAGCACAGTCTAAACGAACCTAGCTAAACACAATTACGCTAAATAAAGTATTAAAAGCATTAAGACTTCCGTTTATCGCAAAAGAACCTTCACAGGCCTCGGCACCAGCTTTTTAAGTTTTTGTTTCTACAAATTTAAAATGAATAGTGTTTACACTTTAATCAATAGAGCCTACCGCGTTAGTTCTAATTACTGTGATCTTCATACGGAGTTCGACTTTTTAAGATCTTTTTTGTGAGCAATGGATTTCCCCTTGGCCTCATCAACACACAAAGTAAGAAATTTCTCGACATAAATATACTGTTACTGTTCCCCGCCTTAGTTTCCTCAATAACAGCCACCGTATTTACTGTGTTCTTCCCGCTGTGAAAGTCTTGGAGCGCCTTCTCCTGCCTTTTATTAATGAGGCTTACCAACCGGCCCCTCACCAACACGGTTTCCGGCCCATGCACTCTACCACATCTGCTCT
>LQNS02278078.1:14711354-14723524 GCA_001587735.2 Parhyale hawaiensis | reverse complement strand
CTATGGGACAGCCCTCTATCTGTGCATGACTTCTTGTCTTCCCTACCTTCATTCTCATACCTTCCGCCACACGCCCGACCCCCTCCGGAGCCGCCCCCTACGTAACTACAACAACAACAACTGTGTTCTTCCGTACTTTGGTTCTGTATCTGAAAAATTGTCCCGTAAACTAAACACTTTGTTTTCCGTTTATTTTCCAAATCACAGCTAATGTCCTATCCTGGTTAACAGTTTCAAAATTGATTCCTTTTTCCATTTTACTGTAAAGACTATTTCCTTCTGTGATTGCGATGCTCTCTGGTGTACAAATTTAGTTGTGCGTATTTCGCATCATCGTACGTGGGAATGATTTCACGAAGCCCTTCAACCAGAATAGCAGAGCATCGCGGCAGGAGTTGTCGTACGAACCGCCTACTAGCGCCCCCCTCTCATTCAGCCGTAAAACTTCACGCCGAGCAGTGTGGTGCCCAAGTAGCGCATTATGACTTTACAGTGTTAGGACACGCACAAAGTAGATTAGACCTCCGAATTCTAGAAGCTGTCTATATTCATAAACTCAAACCCACTCTTAATAATACAACCAGTTCTTACCCGCTACTTCTTGTAACTCGGTAGACAATATGTGCATGAATTCCGCCTTTTTATATTCAATTTTAATACTTTGTTTACCGTAATTGTGTTTTGCTAGGTTCGTTTAGACTGTGCTTAGTGCGACTACATTACTTAGAATAATTTGTTTTCACATTCTCTGGTGTGAACTGATGATGGAGCTGGACTCCGAAACGTTTTCAATTATACGTATACAATGATTTTATTAACTCTTTTTTCGCTTCTAAATTTCTAATGAACTTGTGATTAAAGCATGAAACAAATTTTCCTTTAAATTAGGATTTTTATACGATAATACTAAAACCATTCGACTTGGAAATTACAACTCTATTTGAATAATTTGATTACATCTCTAGTGATGGCTCGGTCTCAGAGAAGCGAAATTCATATACCGAGTCACAGAAAATTAATTAACGTTACTTTTTCGCTCTGATGCGCGTAAACAGGGCGGAAAATCATAAATTTGTTGTGATTCAGGTTAGTGTGGGGAGTTCTGTTGAGACACAAGGAAATGTACAGTAGCGGCCATAACGGTTCAGACGCCTAAATACTCAGCAGAAAATCTTCAAATACTTCAATATTATTGACGGCACTGAAGTGTAATTTTACACAAGTTGAGCAACATTTCATAGCTAAATTGTGTTAAATTTCAGCTGTTCAGGATCAGTAAAACAAAAGTTACTAGCAAATGAATTATAATAGTAAGAATTTAGTCTGGACAAGATAGTTCGAACACTTCTTTTTTTCCATTTTATTTTAGAAAAACCAATGTTGCCACAGAAAGAGTTACGTAGATTGGGTTAAACACACTTGCAGTCATTATCGATGCAACATCCGCTCTATTAACATGCTTCGGGTAGTCCCTACACCTTCTTCTATTTGTGAGTTATAAAAAGTTCTGAAAACCTTCCAAAATAATAATTAAACCCATGATATGAGGCTATAAAAACGAACTACGTTATGAATTTAACTTTTTAGCATTTAGTAGTTCGTTTGGTACCCTTTACTGTCGATAACAGCTTGACATAGTCTTCCAAAAGAGCTGACCAAATTACAACAGGGAGCGTTATCTTGCGTAAAATTCGTTTATGAGTTGAAGAAGCTTTGAAGATCGGCACATATTTTTGTAAAAGTTCCTTGTATAGCTCTACCTGTGCGTTTACTTTTCTTTGCAGACGAACTAAGGGACCCGTGCCGCGAGCTAAGATCATAGCGAAGACCATAACGCTTCCGCAGCCAAACTTTACATTTGATGCAATTTTTGGACAATCTTTCACCAATTGAACGACGAACAAATCTTTTTCCATCGGAGTCAAATAAATTGAACTTAGATTCATCGCTAAAATGAACCTTAGCCAGTCTTCTCGAGTCCAACGAACGTGTTTTGCTGTGTAATTCATCCGAGCATTTCATCTCTTCTTGCTAGTTAAGGCTTGATAGCTGGAGTTCTTGGATGTAAAACTGCTTCTTTTAGGCGGCGTGAAACTGTTTTCCGAGACACCTTGATTCCATGCGTATCACTAGCTTCACGGGATATCTCTTATTATTATTATTAAATCATACCAGACTGGCGAAGTTGGAACGGAGAAACTCCATGAGGTTAAGAAACACCCACGCAACCAGCCCAACGGGTGAAGAAACCAAAAGAATGAAAAAATAAAAGATTCGAGATCACAGAATAGCTCTGTGTACAGATCGTTTAAAGCTGTCAATACCCGCACCAGCAAAGACGGAGCCATCAAGACCATTCCAAACATCCACACACGATGAAAAAAACAACGAACGTGAATACTGGCCCATACGGCATCGTAACAGTTCCAAGGTTAACTCATTGAGAGCACCACGACGCCGAGTATACCTCACCCGAACAAATGGATCCGAAAGAAACTCAGACAGTGGATGATTTTATACAAAAAAAAAAAAAAAGAAAACAGACCCCACCAATTCTGCAACGATACGCCAGATCACGAGGCACAACACCACCCGGCATAAACGCACATCGGCTAACCACTTTGCCAAGCAAACACAGATGGCAATCGGCAGCAGAACCCTAGACTACAGAGCAGTACTCCAGAAGAGGGAGGACAAAGCAATTAAAGCAGCGACGTGTCAAGTCTACCAAGCCAAACACCCTCCCAGCACGCCTCATAAAACCAATTTTCTGCGATGTACTTGAGGCAACCGAACGAATGTGGGGTTAAGGTCAACTTTGGATCAAAATTGACACCCAAGATTACCAAATCATCAACCACAGGAAGTGATACACCATCCAGTATGAGTGCTGGAAAAGGAGGTCCCATTGTATGTGACCTGGACACGAGCATGTCTTAGTCTTGCCCACATTTAGCCTCATCCCCCACCTAGAACAACAGGAATCAATCATTTCTAAATCATGCTGAATAGATTCTGAAACCTCTAATCTATCACTAGGCTTATCGCAAACAGCCAGCAAAGTAACATCATCAACGTAACCAACAATTAAATTGTTAACAAGATGAAACAGATCCGCCGTATATACAATTAACAACAAAGGGCCCTGAACAATACCCTGTGGGACACCAGAAGTCAAATCCAAAAACTCACTCCTCTTTCTATCAACAACTAGGTACACATTGACGTCTGTCAGATAAAAATTGACTAATTACAGGGAGAACTGAACCACCAATACCCATTAATCTCAGCTTATGGAGCAGCCCAAGGTGAATTACGCGATCAAAAGCAGCACTAAAGTCAAGCTGTACCAACCTTGCCTCATGACCCCTATCAAGAGCCAGCTGCAACACATCAGAAATGTGAAGCAGAGCACCACAGGTTACCAAGCCCTTACGAAAACCATACTGTGTTGTGGGAAGCACACCCTGCTTTTCAAGAAAACCACCAAATCTCAGCGCAACCAACCTCTCATCAACTTTCGACAAAACAGGTGTGATCGAGATGTGTCTATAATCAGAGGTAAGGGATGAAACCGAGCCCTCCGAAACATTCGTCACATGGACAACACGCCAGCACTCCAGAAAAGAGCCCAGCCGCAAAATTTGACGGAATACGGAAGCAAGCGGGGCTGCGAGCACACCAGCCACCCTCCGAAGAAAGAAAGGAAACATACCCGATGAATCAGTGCCCCCATGGGGATCTAGGTCAAGAAGAAGGCGGTGCACTTCAGAGGATCTGAAAGCAAAACCGGATAACCTCGGCTCGGGATCACATGCTGAAGGAATGCGCACCCGGTCCCGGCTCTGCTTCCCATCAAATTATTGCAACAAAAGGTCCGCCTTGGCAGCGGGGTCTGCACCAAGATCACCACCAGTACCAATTAAAGGAGGTATATAAGAGCTCACGCCAAGCACAGCACTCTTCAAGGTGGACCACCACGTATGTGGGCTAACAGACGAGGGTAACAACTCCCTGGGCCTCAAATTGTGCTCCCTCTCAGCTTCCTCATAAATAGCACCAGCCCGACGCCGCTGTTCCCTGAAAAGCTGAAAGTCGACAGCAGACTGTCTAGTACGCCAACGGGCATATGCCTCCCGCTTTAACTGGTGCGCCCTCCTACAGGCATCATCAAACCAGGGCTCATCGCCTGTCCTGACCGTTATGAAGCGGGAAGGGACATAAGAAGCGTGCACCTTGTCAGAGAGAAACCGATCTAAATTAGACCCAGTATCAGTAGACTCTCTCACAACACCCCAAGGTAACGCAAGAATGACACCAGAGACGGCATCCCAATTCACTCTGGACTTCAAAAATATTTCACGCCAAACAGTGACTCTGGGAACCCGCTGACGAACCTGCAGCGTCGCAGATAGGGCACCATGGTACGAGGAACCAATGAGAGACACCACTGAGACTCCAACCAGATCAGAAACATCAGTTGCCAGTAGATCAAGAACACCTCCCAACAAATGGGTAGGACCTTCAACCAATTGCTCACAACCAGAGGCACTCGCGAAGTAGAAGGCGGCATGACCATGGCAATCAGTCCTCCCAAAGCCTAACCATTCCACATGGTGACAATTAAAGTCACCTATAACGGCAGAACGCCTATCCGACGACTGAATTCTAGCCATTGCATCCAGGAGACAATCAAAGACCCTATCATGCGGTTTTAAACCTATTCTTCTTTGACAATCTAAGCAGTACACTATCCTCTGTTCTCGAGGTTTTGGCTGGTCTACCACTTGAAACACCAGCGGTACTTGGGCTATTCTGGTGATATTTAGTCTGTATATCACTAACCACACTTTAAAGTTGATTAACTTTGTCTGCTGTTGCCCTTATTTGAAGTTTATCATCCTGAAGGAATATCACGATTTACTAGCGAATAGGAAAAATTGTCGGGACTCCCCGAGTCATGTTGATAGAGTGGATGTTGCATCGATAATTATTATTGATAAATCACACCAGACTGGCGACGTAGGAACGGAGAAACTCCATGAGGTTAACAAACCCCCACGCAACCAGCCCAGCGGGTGGAGAAAACAAAAGAATGAAAAAAAAAGATCAGAGAATAGCTCTGTGTACAGATCGTGTAAAGCTACCAATGCCAGCACCAACAAAGACGGAGCAATCAACACCATCCCAAACATCCACTCACGATGGAAAAAACGAACGGAAATACTGGCCCGTACGGCATCGTAACCGTTCCCAGGTAATTTCATGAAGAGCACCTGTCTGCCGAGTATACCTCACCCGAACAAATGGATCCGGAAGAAACTCAGACAGTGGATGACTGGGGCAGTTACAGATTTTATACGGAAAACAGACCCCACCAACTCTGCGACGATGCGCCAGATCACAAGGCACAACACCACCCAGCATGAACGCACATCGACGGACCACTTTGTCAAGCAAAAACGGATGGCAATCGGCAGCAGAACCGCAGACTACAGAGCAGTACTCCGGAAGAGGGAGGACAAAGCAATCGAAGCAGCGACGTGTCAAGTCTACCATGCCAAACACCCTCCAAGCACGCCTCATAAGACCAGTTTTATGCGATGCACATGAGGCAACCGAACGAATGTGGAGCTCAAACGTCAACTTTGGATCAAAATTGACATCCAAGATTACCAAGTCATCAGGACGGGCGACGAGCCCTGGTGTGATGATGCCTGTAGGAGAGCGTACCAGTTAAAGCGGGAGGCATATGCCCGTTGGTGTACTAGCCGGTCTGCTGTTGACAATCACCTTTTCAGGGAACAGCAGCGTCCGGCTGGTGCTACTTATGAAGAAGCTGAGAGGGAGCACAATTTGAGGTCCAGGGAGTTGTTAGCCTCGTCTGTTAGCCCACATACGTGGTGGTCCATCTTGAAGAGCGCTGTGCTTGGTGTGAGGTCTTCTGTACCTCCTTTAATTGGTACTGGTGGTGATCTTGTTGCAGACCCCGCTGCCAATGCGGACCTTTTGTTGCGCTACTTTGATGGAAAGCAGAGCTGGGACCGCATTCCTTTAGCATGTGATCCCGAGCCGATGTTCTCCGGTTTTGCTGTCAGATCCTCTGAAGTGCACCGCCTTCTTCTAGACCTGGATCCCTATGGGGGCACTGATCTATCGGGTATGTTTCCTTTCTTCGGAGGGTGGCTGGTGTGCTCGCAGCCCAGCTTGCTTCCGTATTCCGTCGAATGTTGCGGCTAGGCTCTTTTCCGGAGTGCTGGCGTGTTGCCCATGTGACGCCTGTTCCGAAGGGCTCGGTTTCATCCCAAACTACATATGTTGCTGTTGGCTCTTGATATTGGTCATGAGGCAAGGTTGGTACAGCTTGACATTAGTGCTGCTTTTGATCGCGTCAATCACCTTGGGCTACTTCATAAGCTGAGATTAATTGGTATTGGTGGTTCAGTTCTCGCGGTAATTAGTCAATTCTATCTGACAGACGTCAATGTGTAGTTGCTGATGGGAAGACGAGTGAGCTTTTGGATTTGGTTTCTGGTGTCCCACAGGGTAGCGTTCTGGGCCATTTGTTGTTCATTGTATATACGGCGGATCTGTTTCATCTTGCTAATAATTTACTTGTTGGTTACGCTGATGATGTTACTTTGCTGGCTGTTTGCGATAAGCGTAGTGATAGATTAGAGGTTTCAGAATCTATTCAGCATGATTTAGAAATGATTGATTCCTGGTGTTCTAGGGGGGAGATGAGGCTAAAAGCGGGCAAGACTAAGACCATGCTCGGGTCCAGGTCGCGTACAGTGGGACTTCCTTTTCCTGCACTCATGCTGGATGATGTATCACTTCCTGTGGTTGATGACTTGGTAATCTTGGGTGTCAATTTTGATTCAAAATTGCCGTTTGAGCCCCACATTCGTTCGGTTGTCTCACGTGCATTGCAGAAAATTGGTCTTATGAGGAGTGCTTGTAGGGTGTTTGGCTTGGTAGAAATGACACGTCGCTGCTTTAATTGATTTGTCTTCTCTCTTCTGGAGTACTGCTCTGTAGTCCGGGGTTCTGCTGCCGATTACCATCTGTGTTTTCTTGACAAAATTGTTCGTCGATGTGTGTTCATGCTGGGTGGTGTTGTGCCTTGTGATCTGGCGCATCGTAGCAGAGTTGATGGGGTCTGTTTTCTGTATAAAATCTATAACTGCCCCAGTCATCCACTGTCTGAGTTTCTTCCGGATTCATTTGTTCGGGTGAGGTATACACGGCGGACTGGTGCTCTTCATGAGTTTGCCTTGGAATCGTTACGATGCCGTACGAGCCAGTATTCCCGTTAGTTTTTTCCATCGTGTGTGGATGTTTGGAATGGTCTTGATGGCTCTGTCTTTGCTGGTGCTGGCATTGGCAGCTTTAAACGATCTGTACACAGAGCTATTCTGTGATCTCAGATCTTCTTTTTTTCATTCTTTTGTTTTTTTCCAGCCGCTGGGCTGGTTGCGTGGGTGTTTGTTAACCTCATGGAGTTTCTCCGTTCCTACGTCGCCAGTCTGGTGTGATATAATAATAATAATAATAATCAACCTCAGGAAGTGAAACACCATCAAGCATGAGTGCAGGAAAAGGAGGTCCCACTGTACGCGACCTGGACACGAGCATGGTCTTAGTCTATGATTGAGAAGTCTTTCGTGCTGATAGGATGATTATTTTGTTCAGCATGGAGACGGGGTGTAGAATAAGCAGGTTTTGCGAGTGGTTGACCGGTTCTACTGGATACCCCTAAATATTGATCGGTTCGATCTTTGAAGTGTTGTCCAGTGCTACCTATATAGGAAGCATTGCACCTTATGCATAGATATTTGTAGACAACACTAGACAGTAGATGTGTAGGAGGCTTGTCCTTGAATTTAAAATAAGACCCTATAGTGAAGGAGTTTTTGTATGAAAATTTGAAGTTAATGTGCGGGTAAGCTTCAGAGAGGAAAGTTTTCAGAGTGTTAACCGCGTTGACAGTCTCTGTTGTAAAACGGAAGCGAATGAAAAAAGTCTAATTTACGGACAGAAGGTTTAGTTATGCCTGGATCGAATAGTTTATCAACATCCCCGTAGACGAAACAATAGATATCATCTGTAACAAAATTTTTTTATAATACAGTCTTATTCCACAACATGGATCAACCTAGCTTCAGAACTTTTCTTAGTCTTGCCATTAAAGATTCTTTTTTCATATTTAAGAATAGACTGTGCAAGCAAATAGAGGGAGCTTCTATAGGCAGCCCACTCAGACCTACGTTGGCAAACATCTTTCTATGCCATCATGAAGCTCTCTGGCTGAATGATTGCCCGAACAACTTTAAACCTATCCACTATAAGCGTTGCGTAGATGACACCTTCCTCATATTCAAAAACCAAACAGATTCAGGCTCCTTTCTGCAGTATTTGAATAGTAACCATCAAAATACTAAATTCACGGCTGAAAAAAAATTCAAACAATTTATTAGCCTTTCTAGATATTTTAATAGCTAATCAAAACTCAATACTGTCCAAAAGAATTCACCGAAAACTCACATTCTAGGCCTCGGAACAAGTTTCTTCAGTCATTGCTATGATCAAATTAAAATCAATGCAATAAAAACTGTACTATTTCGGGCATACCATTTGTCTTCTTCCTACCTTGCATTTTCAAATGCAATAGACTTTCATAGAACATTTTTCAAAAATAACTGTTATCCACACCACTTTCTGGACTACTACTGCAAGCTGTTCCTTGATAAACTATTCGATCCAGGCATGACTTGACCTTCTGTCCGTAAATTAGACTTTTTACATTCTCTTCCGTATTACAACAGAGACTCTGTCAACGCGGTTAACACTCTGAAAACTTTCCTCTCTGAAGCTTACCCGCACATTAACTTCAAATTTTCATACAAAAACTCCTTCACCATAGGGTCATATTTTAAATTCACAGACAAGCCTCCTACACCTCTACTGTCTAGTGTTGTCTACAAATATCAATGTAGAAGCTGCAATGCTTCGTATATAGGTAGCACTGGACAACACTTCAAAGCTCGAATCGATCAACAATTAGGCGTATCCAGTAGAACCTGTCTACCACTCGCAAAACCTGCTCATTCTGCTCCCCGTCTCCATGCTGAAGAAAATAATCATCCTATCAGCACGAAAGACTTCTCAATCATAGACTTTTCTACCCCACTCGAACTTGCAACACAGGAATCTGTCTTCATCCGTAGAGCAGAACCTAACCTCAGGCATGACACACGGTTCATGCCTGACCCACTGTCCTCTGACTGTACAGACGTTGACATCTGGACCCTCTAAGCTCGCTCCATTCAGTTGCATTTTAGACCTACTGTACTTCGAGCAACATCTCTGTTCCCTAATATACTTATAATACTGTTCAGTGCATTTTCATCATATAGAACTGATCAGCTGTGAAGCGTGACTTAAATAAACTCTGATCTTCACATTCCAAGGGAAATTTTATGTCTTGCTACGCAGCTTTCAAAATACGTTGAACGTACCCTAGTAATATTAATCATGTCGATAGTGATTGCAGGTTTGAGTATTTACACTGGTCCCAAGGCGAAATAATAGCAAATTTTGGACAAGTTATCCCTCAAATTTTGGACTTCGTTTGAGCCATGTCTTACTTTGGAAATCTTCCAGTATGATATACGTTTGTACTTGTTTTCTTCGCTGCTTGCAGAGTAAAAGAAAATATGCAAGTTACAATAGGATTAATTATACATATTATGTGAGTACGTTTGTTCATCAAGAATACGCGCACCATGATACGACACTCTCAGCAGTGATAAAACGCCAATTTAGGGATATTTTGCCAGACTTGAGATAAAAAAAAATTCCTAACAGGACTTGCGGCTGCCCTACAAGCTGTCTTACGATTTTAATTTCTGAGGCAGCCAAAAACTTTATGAGGGAACAATTACAGATCAGACACTGAAAAGAATTGCAAGGTTTTGTAGAAATTTGCTTCAAATCCAAACAGGTACATGCACAGTGTAAACCACAGTTGCTGGCAATGTAATTCTTGTTGTATATTGTACACTGCATCACGTACACATAATTAAAATATGAAATACTTTCTTACTATGCGATAGGTCCATGTTCTCCGTGACTATTTTGTGTATTAGAATGAACTGTATTAGAATGAGTTTTAAATTTATCTAAGATTGGTATTAAGCGATAGGATAGTGATTTTCTTCACGTGTCGACTCCAAGCCCTACGCAAAGTTATCTTAGAGTTACAGATTATTGGCATCTTGCAGCTCGTCTCAGCTTATTCCTTTCGATACGCATTTTTATTGAACGAGCTATAATACGCTTTCCATCGGGTAGAAAGAGTGTTTCTTTAAGACGCTGGAAATTTATAGATGAAACAAAAGAATCAAACGCAAAAGAGCAATATTGCTACCTTATCTCCGAAAATTATTATGCCATAGAAGCGTCGCCTACAAGAAGTCGGATTCATCTCCTTCGATCACTGACGATTCAGGGGTAACTGATGGAAACTTTCAAGTATCTACTTGACAGGCTTCAACGACCTGCCTACAACTGAAATTTTTGACAGAGACGTTGATAATCGCCCCCGAAACAGCGGCCAAAAACTTAAACATCGATATCGAAGAACTAATTTAAGCCAGCAGGTTTTTCTGCACTTCAACTATGCACCTACTTCTCTGGGAGGGGGGGAGGAGCACTTGGCCTATATCCGCAGCACAAACCAGTGCATCTGGGTTTCCCAGGTGAAGGTGTGGTCTAAGATGACTTTACCTGCACTATTTGGAATAAATTCCCCTCTGAAGTTGTCGGTGGGCACAGAGACAGTTAACGCGTTGAAAAAAGCGCAATGATAAACATTGATACTATCCATCAGATATTTAAATGAGTCTGACATAACGACAATGACTTGTCGAGGGTCGGAGCGTGAGTTCCGGCTGCTCACAGAGCCATGGGTTTCTTGGTCCATCTAAAAATACTGCCCGCTATCTAATCTACTTTTACCATGAAGCGCTCACGAATATTATTACTTCAAATATGGTCTTTTATTTGAAACATTACCGGGTTAGGAAACCTCAGGTCTACGCACAATAACAAATTAACGCGTAACATTTCTAGTACGCCCTGTAATTATCGTACCATATAGCACTGACTGGATGAAGTATAAGTGACTGTATGGCGTCACAACATCCCAAGTTTTATCTCTGCACAAGTTGATTCGGTTGTACAGTAGCAGCCCAGCCGTTTCTGCCCAGCGATTCAATTTGCACGCCACCAGTTATTTCAAACACCTTTCACAAGATGAATGTTAAGGATAAAGGTTTCAAATTGCCAACATTTTACGAGACACGACATATTTCCAGTGCACCAACGACGAAGAAAATTTCCCGACCGAATCAGGTAGCTTAAAATTACACCGAGCTATTGAGCCAGAATGTCACCTAGTCTACAAAATTGGGGAAAAATGCCGACAAGGTCAATCCACCATATGCATCAAGGTCCCTCAAGAGCGCTTGCGGAGTGCTGGATCGGAACGCCAACGAGCACAAACAGGGCCTAGATTGACATCAATGCGGTAACGACAGTACGTCCTTGAGAGAAGAGGGTGCGCTGAACCAGGCGGTGAGAACTGATACCATCATGGGCTAAGGCCAAGCTGCAGAGAAGGCTCAGCAGCAAAGACTGAGCCTTACATACGTTCCAACAATGACGTGGACTATTTATCGTCAGCAGAGGAGTAACTGACTCCAGTAGCAGAACTGTTCTCGGAACAGGACGTTCGAGTCACTGGTCTCACATTAGGGCGTTCGAGTAACTGTTCTCACTGTAGGTCGTTTGAGTAACTGTTCTCGCAATTGGACGGTCGAGCCACCGTCCTCGCACAAAAATTTTCGAGTAATTGTTCTCGCCATGGGATAGTCGAGTAAAGGGGATCAGCACTCTCCGGAAAAAAATTGAGTCAATTTTATCCGGGACTACATGTTCTAAACAAGTCCATCCTGGAGTTTGGGATGACCCTCTTTTTAACGTAGCTGAGACTCAATTTCCGCCGAAACCACTGCGCTAATTTTTGTGCAGTTGCATTTTGCGAGCGAGCAAGCCGCTCTGTAAGGCTGAGGAAGCGCTGCAGCTCATTGCTTTCTCGTTAACTT
>LQNS02278078.1:14680394-14693399 GCA_001587735.2 Parhyale hawaiensis | reverse complement strand
CGATTGTCGAAATGAGCCGTAAAATTCGGCTCAAAAAAGGGACATGGCGACTCGTACACCGCAATTCTACGACGATTCCCCGACACGTGCTACAGCAATTATCTGCAGTTGCACGACTGTCGCTCGACGATTTATTTTGCCTGGGTATGATGTATTCTTGTCGTTCTCGTAGGCATAACACTGTTCGGAACGTTCCACCTACATCGTGAGAGAAAGAGTTTTTAAGTAAACTATGCAAATCCCTTCACTGCATGTCAAGATTTTGTCAATTATATTAACATGATAGGTATAAATCTCATATGATAGAAAGTTTGTACTAGGTACTAACTAAATTTCGCTTGAGTTCACGCAATGTTTTAGAAAATACGAGTTTTTACATATTTTGAATTAATTTAAACTGCCAAGCGCTTTGTTACAGGTCACGGAAAACAGCGTTTAATATAATAAAACAGTGGTTCAGCATAATAATTTTAATGAAGTCAAACGAACTCTTCAGCGACAATAAAAGCAAAGGTACCGATTGCATTTCCCTTGCGGTTATACGTAAGAGAAGCAAGATTTGTCTATATAACTTCCATTCTTTGAAATAATGTTAAACTGTCTTTTGTCTCCTCAGGAAGTCGCTCAGTGGACTTGAGAGGACGAGATGGTAACAGCAACATCAGTAATTTTTCGCCACGGGTTATTTATCGATATTGATGGGATTCCTTTTTCATGAGCGAATCTTTTCGAAATTGGCCATATACACGCAGAAAAGTATGTTCTTTACGATAAAAAAACACCTGGTTTCTAATCACTAACGAAATAATATTTAATCGTAAACGACACTGTTGTTCATCGTAACGCTCTTGTTCATCTGTTGTTCATCACAAACGACAACGCGCATTGACGCAAATTCAAACGACAAGGTAGTTTACAGTTGACTAATTTTGCCTTATGGTAAACAACCATTTTTCTGCGTGTAATGAGATTGAAGCTAGGAGAGCAAGGTGGCCAAGTCAAAAGACGCTCTCCTCTGATGCCCAGAGTTCCTAGGAATGTAGTGGTAACCTTCCCTGAAAGGAATGGAGCATTGTCGTTCATGAAAATCATTTGATGGCGACGGGAAAAGTGTAGGTCATCGAGCTATAGTGACAAATGCTCATTCAGAAACAGTAGGTAAGCTTGTCCCTTGCGTCGGACGCCATCTGGCACTCTGAAAGGTCCGATAAGCTCATCACCTATGCTGCCGGCCCAAAACATGGCAACTCCACCTCCTTGATACAAAATAGGGGTTCGAAGAGGTCTCCACACTTTGACCCATCCCTCCGGGCCCCACTATCGTCTCTCACGACGATTTTGCGTTCACGTAAGCTTTCCTACGCGCGCCACCACTAAAATAAACACTACCTAGGCAAACCTAACCTAGCCTAACCTAATATACCCTTACCTAACCTAACCTCATTACCTAACCTTCTAACCTAACCTAACCTTACCTAACCCAACCTAACCTAACCTAATGTAACCGAACCTAACCCAATCAAACCTGTCTAACTTTACCTAACCTTACCTAACGTTATCAAGCGTTACCTTACGTTACCTAACCTTATCTAACCTAACCCAACTTGATCAGCAATACAGCGAGCAGCACGGCTCACCAACTTGAACGCCGCTCACGCGCACATGATCTGCGTACACAAACACGCACACAAATCGTCGCGGACGACGATAGCGCCTCCGGGCCACAAGGAATAGCTCTAACCTCATCCGTAAAGAGAATATTTAGAAGTTGGTTTTCATCTATTTTCGTGCTCAAGCAATGCGTTTTTCTTAGTGGGTTTTGTTCAACAGACGCCTGGCGACAAGCTTATAATGTTCTTCGCCATTTCATTCATCGGGGCGGTTTGAACAGAGGAGCGATGCCAGCTTTGCCAAATATGGCAGCGCTTCATTGTGCTGTTTGGATGCTTGCTAACTTGTCTGCGTATTATCCAAGTAGCACGAGGTGAATGGTTTGTTCTTGCGTTCTTATTTTTCCGTAGTTTGATGTTTTGGTACTCTACATTTGTAAACAAAAATCTTCGATCACTCCTTAGCCGTTTGGCTAATTCTATGAACGACAAATTTTCTGCAAGGCCAGCAACAATCTGCTACTTTCGGTGCTCGTCAGGCATCCTAGCTGTTTTGGGCGTATTAAGAGACCTACAATAAGGCAATTTACTGTTAAAACTGGTTCACAATAGAGAACAAATCATAAATTAGGAAATATTGCGTGAATTCAGGCAAAATAGGGTTACTTTACGTAGCTAGTTGTATTTTCCTGGGCACCAACTTTCACTTATGTGGGTTTTATATAACTCTGATATTAAAATTTTGATCTGCAATAAAGTGATGTCCTCAGTATAAATATCAAGAAGAAAATGGATTTCTCATGCGATTTCTCTTGTTATCGTACAAGTTGTAGCTAAGATTACTGCCATGTTTAGTTTTGAAGATCTAATAAAATCAATGCTGGCTAAACTATTGTATAGACTGGATTCTTCGTTTGGGGAAAAAATACTGTCAGCTTGACACGCAAGGTCGAGCTCTATGATCTGTCGAAGGATAAATTGGAGGATAAACATTCCGAACATTTCCTCGAGACGCAATTCAAAAGGCACAAATGATAAGATTTTGGTGTTGGTACAAAGAAAATCATGGTTTCAGAACCAATTCGAATGTTTCGTTAGCGTTGCCTTGCTTGGCGGAGGTGTGCATTCTCAGAGTGCTCTCTAGTTATAGATATTACAATCAGCATCATATTTGAGGTAAAGATCGCGTCAGCGCAAGACGCCGGTTTTGTTTTACTGTTAAATTGTCGTTTGTACAAAAACAGTGTGTTTGTTATACGTGCGTACCATTCCTGCCGAGCACATTAGTCCTAACTTCTTTTTGGTCGTTGCCAGAGCAGAAGCTTGAACCACTCTATGCTGTTCTCCCACGCTTATAAGTACACAACTTCTTTCACCCTAAGCTAGAATCGTTCTTTTTTACAATCTGAATGAAGTTATGCCTCAATTTTACTTGTAAGTGCAACCCCATCAGAAATTATCGTAGGAAAAAAACTATGATTATGGTCGAGCTTGGATGCAAATCATTCGTAATCACCGGCATTTACGGGGGCTTTCTAACCTTTATGGTTGGGCTAATTCCAAGGTTTCCAAGCGGGGAAAGTAAACCTTTATCAATTATACTTTTCAATCATGTTTCCTTACTTACCCAACTTTCTGCCACCCGTATTGGCCAATAGTATTTCACTCCCTATTCACATATATCGTAATCTGTATATTTGTTCCGGTACAAAATCGCCTCAGTACTGGACGCCTGCTTTGTATTGCTGATGATTAGTTGCTTATGCAAAAAAAGTTCAATTCATACTTGTGTGTTAGGTCTGCCGCTCAGAATGGTCAAGAGCTCTGAACTTCAGAATGGTGCTAGAGTACGAGCATGGGCCAGTCTGTGCAGTTAACGTACGTTTATATACAACCTTTTCAGCTCTAAGCCGGAATAGGGCCATACTATGCAGCTTAGAGGTAGTTAAACATCTATAGCACCCGTTGTCTGGATTCTGATTGGGAAAGAGCTTTAATAGGGAGGACGTATCCATACTGCTAAAACTTAAGCTTGCCAGCGAGTCAACCAGATCAGGTGTGGCTGTGACTCGTTCATGAATATCATTGGTGGAAGTGACGGGGGGAGCAGCGAGTTTTACGGGGAACAGCATGCAAACTGATGTACTGATATGCGATTGGTGCATACGGCGACTGGCTGCACCCACCTCAGACTCTTGAGCTTCGCGAAAGAGGCTCCTGGTTCCTTCCTATCTATTGAAGCTCCTTGGGTAAAAGAGATTAAAGCATTTCGTGCAAAAAAACATGCATTACAGACGCGTAATAAATTAACTGCGGAGTGTGTATTTTAATACAGTTTTGGAAACAGATATTTTCGTCATTCGCAGTTAATTACCTCCGTCAAAGAGGTTATGTTTTCGTCGGGTTTGTCTGTCACCAAGATAACTTAAAAAGTTATGGACAGATTTAACGAAATTTACAGGGATTGTTAGGTATGTTTGGAGGAACAGATGATTAGCTTTTGGTGAAGATCCGTCCATCCGTTGTTTATTTGTCTTCCTCATTTTTTCAATGCCATGACTCAAAAGATAATGATGGATTTTTATAAAATTTACTCGAGTTATTAGGTATATCACAAACAGTAAATGACCAAATTTTTGTAATGATCTGTTTTTTTTTTGTCCTTATGTTTGTTGCTGTGTTTGATTTTATGTTTGTTAGCGCAATAACTCAAAAAGTTTTGATTGAATCTTTATAAAACTTACTGGAATTGTTAGTAATGTTGAAAGACATAAATGATTAAAATTTGGTGCAGATCGGCCGATTTGTTTCTATGTTTGAGTTGTGTTTGTCATAATGTTTTCTACGCTGTAACTCAAAAAGTTTTGAATGGATCTTTATGACATTTACAGGAGTTCTTCATAATGTGAGAAGGCAAAAATGGTTGAATTTTGGAGGAGATTGGTTGATTCGTTTCAATGTTTCAGTTGCGTTTGTCATAATGTTTGTTAGCAGCATAACTGAACCAGTTATGGAAGGATATCCAAAAAATTGCAGAAACTGTTTATGATTAGGTTTTGGAATTGATACAAAAGAAATCATGGTTCCAGAGCCAGTTTGACTTTTTCCTTACCGTTGCCTTACTTGGCGGAGGTATGTTCTCTCAGAGTGCTCTAGTTGGTAAATGTGGCCATTGCCTCCCAACGATGTCGGAATCTTCGGCGAGCGATTGCCATCACATTTGTCTATAAATTTCACACTCTTGTCAATATATTACTTTCCTTTCAGATAGTGCGCGTCCCATGTTTAGAAGTCAGACGTTTTGTCTGCCCCAGATACTCGAGAACGCAGACTGTATTATTTACTACACACCAACAGTAGCTCTGTGCCGTGTTATTTGCAGCTGATTTCATGTGCACTTGATGTGCTGAGTTCAATTGTGACCCTAGTTTTTGGCTAGGTGCTCAAATTTAAAAGCAGTAACATTTTAAAGAAACATGCTTACCTCTAAGTTAAGAAATTTTTAAAATTAATTGAACACGCCAATGAAGCTTCATTTCCATATTATTTTGTTTTTTACAGGCTCTTTTTTTATTCTATTATTAAACTGTTACCACGTGCGTATGCCATGGTAGCGATAGTGGTCCTTTTAATTGTTTTAATATACTGTTGAAATCGTTCTCCATCTCCCTCAGTGGTATCTCCTAAATTTTCACGGTACATGCTTCGATGTCCCCTGTCACAGAGATGGGTCAGTGGTGAGGATCGCTGACTCGCCCACTACCAGGCGAGCGGATGTTCGATCCCAGCCAAGAAATAAAATAAGAAAGGAGTATTGATGCTCGGGAATTTATATGTCGGCGATAATTTCTGTCCTAGTCGTTCATTCGAGAAGCCCTGACCTGGGAGTCTCGGTGACGGGGAGCTCGGTTTCCGATCGGGTCTTCTATCAATGTGGCGCCGTACCCCGGGCAATTAGTGGTTGATTGCAGCCATGCACTCCTCTGGGTCCTAATGAGCATTTAGTTGCAGCATGATCCAGTGCATGCGGGCTTCCCTACTTGGGATGTTCGGTCAAGGCGACTCTACCTCTACTTTTAGGGCGAGAGCTCCCCGCTTCTCCTTAGCACAAGTTGCAGCGTTGCAGGGTTTCGTACGTTACTATATGGGTCTTACGAAACCAGGGGCAAACCCGAGAACCTATTCCGCAGGAGACGTTGCAGCTATCCGCAGTTCCTGTTGATGATGTTAGTTTTGTCCAATTAAGTAGATTCTCAACAGTTCCCTGTCTGTTCCGCGAGGTGAGCTGTCGATCGAGATAGCCGACCTAGTCCGCGGGATACCTCGACTTTCTGTCGTGTGGAAGGCCACGAAAGGGGCCTTCAACTCGAGTGTCCTTTTCTGTTATTTGGGCCTTTTTCCCGCCAGTAGTAGCGCACTGTGCCAGGATTGAGACAAATATAGAACTCACCTAGTGAGTTGGCCATTAGATTGAATTCCCGGAAAAAATGCCAAGTAAAACTGCGTATCACTGCTAATATAGCGTCTTCATGCCAGCTCTGCCGTGGTTAAGCTAGGACTCGAATAATAATACGTTGCTTACCGGATGCCAACGCTATCTAATGGTTTCCTGGATGCAACTAAACGGCAGACTGACGATAGGTAAGTATCCGTGATCGAGGAATATATGAGATTTAAAGCTACACAGTATTGAGTTCAGCCTGCACATTTCGTACAGAAGTGTACGTTGCAAATGCGCTCATCTAAACAAAAGGAGAGCTGATAGAAAAAAAGATTTCATTTTTATTTTAAAATCTTAGACATCAAGAATTTTTTCCCTCTATTTACTCCTGTAAGCTTGTGTTCTTACAAGATGTATAGATTAGCTACCCGCTTCTTCCTTTACTTCTTAAATGCGTCTTGGGTGAGAGTTCACGGAGCCATTAGTTTTGGTAACAAAACCACGATGCGTCAGGTATAGATATGTCACCATAGAAATACTTCTGCAGCTCTCTAGGACAGTGTTGTTTGTCTTAGCGTAATGTGTGATGCACAGAGACGGTAACAACTTGGGAAAGCCAGAAAAAAGCAAACACATAAACATGAAATTGTTTGCCTTTATAAGATTCAGATATTCAAGTTGTAAACTTCTGCATCTTACGTGTTGAAGATGATGGTGTTGAAGAATAATTCCATATATTTTGTCGGATTTGCATTTTCACTCTTTGTGTTGGAGTTTTCCATAGATTCCTGATCCTTTTTGTCACGCGATGCTTTTTGGTATGACCATTCTAAAAGCGAAAGTATTCGGGAGAATTGACTCACATTTGTAAAAGCCTGTAAAGTGAAGCTGCATCATCTGCAGCTATTCACAGCTTTTCAATTCAATAGAAATGTTAGCCACTCTTTGCGCTATGCTTCCCATTTGACTGAAGTGGCCTCGGACTCTATCGACATCAGTGAGTTCACTACCCTCAGCTAAATATGGATCGTTCCTCAAACATCACTCTTGCCAGTGTATAGAGGTGTCCAATTTATTTGCCACTTGATAAAATGCAGAACTCAAATAACGCCACCTATTTGAACACTATATAAAACGTTAGCAATAAAAATTATGCACTTTCTTAACTTGGTGTTACTAATTGAATACGGCTTCAAAGATTGCGATATTTTTACTAGATATATCAAATACATTTAGAAAACAAGAAACGATTTCAGACATCAAAGGGAATGATGAATGATTATTTTCCCTAGAAAGTTCATCTACATGAAGTCGGCACTTAAAATAACATGGGGAAGAAATGATATTTTCTGCATTTTTTAAATAATGTTTTGAAAGTGAAGGCCTTTTCTGCAGTTTCTCCTTGTATCGGTGCGTTCTGTCACCTTGAGGCAAAAATAGGGATGTTGTGCCCTTTTCGAAGACATCGGATGATGGGGGACAAATCTTCATTTACAAATCTTGAAATGGGACTGAACCTGGAGATACCTTAAACGTAATTGTTAAAAGTTCAACAAGTCTCAAGCAGATATCGGATACATCTTTGTCAAGTCTTGATATTCTTTTGAAAGTGAAAATCGTAGAGGCTGAACGCCCAAATTCTTTCAAGTGAACTGTCGTTAGCTACCAAGATCTGTCAACTCCGGGACTGCCTCGCTTGCACTTTTGCCTTCCATAGGCTTTTATATGTGAGGTGATAATATTATGTTCCAGAGACCTTTAAATGTTATTTTCTGATGTGACTATAAAAAGTTTGCTTGCGGTTGCACAGTTCAGTGCATTTGGTTCATAAGAACAGGAAGACGGCTTGACTAAGCGGCACAAAAACTACCTAACGAGTTAAGGAAAACTCACGTGGACACACCACAGATAAGTGGTGCAATTTTCAGATGAAAAGTTCAGTGTAGATGGGTTAGCGCACAGACTGTAAGTGGTGGTCCACCTTGATGAGCGCTGTGCTTGGTGTGAGCTCTTCTGCCCCCCCCCCCTTTAATTGGTGCTAGTGGTGATCTTGTTGCTGACCCGCTGCCAAGGCGGGCCTTTTGTTGCGCTAATTTGATGGGAAGCAGAGCCGGGACCGGGTGCTCATTCCTTTAGCATGTGAACACGAGCCGAGGTTCTTTGGTTTGGCTTTCAGATCCTCTGAAGTGCACCGCCTTCTTCTTGGCCTGGACCCCTATGGAGGCACTGATCCATCGGGTATGTTTCCTTTCTTTCTTCGGAGGGTGGCTGGTGTGCTCGCAGCCTCTTTTGCTTCCGTATTCCGTCGAATGTTGCGGCTGGGCTCTTTTCTGGAGTGCTGGCGTGTTGCCCATGTGACGCCTGTTCCGGGGGGCTCGGTTTCATCCCATACCTCTGCTTATAGACCCATCTCGATCACACCTCTTTTGTCGAAAGTTTATGAGAGGTTGGTTGCGCCGAAATTTGGTTGTTTTCTTGAAAAGCAGGATGTCCTTCCCCCAACACAGTATGGTTTTCGTAGGGCTTGGGAACCTGAGGTGCTCTGCTTCACATTCCTCATGTGTTGCAGCTGGCTCTTGATGCGGGTCATGAGGCAAGGTTGGTACAGCTTGACTTGTGTGCTACGTTTGATCGCGTGAATCACCTTGGGCTGCTCCTTAAGCTGAGATTAATGGGTATTGGTGGTTCAGTTCTCACGGTAATTAGTCAATTTTTATCTGACAGACATCATTGTGTAGTTGTTGATGGGTAGAGGAGTGAGTTTTTTGATTTGGTTCCTGGGGTCCCACAGGGTAGTGTTCTGGGCCCTTTGTTGTTCATTGTATATACGGGAGATCTGTTTCATCTTGTTATTAATGTACTTGTTGATTACGCTGATGATGTTACTTTACTGGCTGTTTGCGATAAGCCTAGTGATAGATTAGAGGTTTCAGAATCTATTCAGCATGATTTGGAAATGATTGATTCCTGGTGTTCTAGATGGGGATGAGGCTAAATGAAGGCAAGAGTAAGACCATGCTCGTGTCCAGGTCGCGTACACTGGAACCTCTTTTTCATGCACTCATGCTGGATGGTGTATCACTTCCTGTGGTTGATGACTTGGTAATCTTGGGTGTCAATTTTGATCCAAAGTTGACGTTTGAACCCCACATTCGTTCGGTTGCCTCACGTGCATCGCAGANNTGACACGTCGCTGCTTTAATTGCTTTGTCCTCCCTCTTCTGGAGTACTGCTCTGTAGTCTGGGGTTCTGCTGCCGATTGCCATTTGTGTTTGCTTGACAAAGTGGTTCGTCGATGTTCGTTCATGCTGGGTGGTGTTGTGCCTTGTGATCTGGCGCATCGTCGCAGAGTTGGTGTTTTTTTTTTCTATAAAATCTCTAACTGCCCAAGTCATCCACTATCTGAGTTTCTTCCGGATCCATTTGTTCGGGTGAGGTATACTCGGCGCACTGGTGCTTTTCATGTGTTTGCCTTGGAACCGTTACGATGCCGTACGGGCCAGTATTCCCGTTCCTTTTTCCATCGTTTGTGGATGTTTGGAATGGTCTTCTCTGACTTTGCTGGTGCGGGTATTGGCAGCTTTAAACGATCTGTACACAGAGCTATTTTGTGATCTCGGATCTTCTTTTTTTCATTCTTTTGTTTTCTTCACCCGCTGGGCTGGTTGCGTGGAGGTTTGTTAACCTCTTGGAGTTTCTCCGTTCCTACGTCGCCAGTCTGGTGTGGTTAAATAAATAAATAAAAAAAAAACAGGATTCAGGTTTGATGAAAGCTATAAATGACATTTTCTCTAATACAAATGTTATGCTTTTCATCTAATTCTTCAATATGTACGCCACTTACAACCAGAATATTCATATATTTACTAGTGGACCAATGCGAGAAAAAATTCACGCAATAAATGTATTGCTTCATATAGACCGGTTTTCTTCTCTTTGCTTGCTCCTTCTGTATCACAAGAAGTTTTTGGTGACACTTCTTAATTGATTATACTTCCCTTACTAAACTACATATAGAGGAAACCGCTTCGACCGCCAACTCAAATTATCGTAAGAGATGCGTGCTTTCTACGGAGCAATACACTTCAGTTCGTCTTCAGCACAATCCTTCCCTTCCTAAGATGACATGCAAAAAAAAAACTATATTAGTTAACACTGAAACTTCAGTGTATTTTATTTCCGCTGCGGATCCAAAATACACAGTGAGATAGTTTCAGCGTAACAAAATTTTTGCGTCCAAAAACTTGGAATAAATAATTGTTACGTCTACTGCACCGGGAAAAATTGGTTCCTCTGCGCTTCACGGATTTTCTACTAAATGTGTATATCGTAAACGAAAAGAAAATATTATTTCGATATAGAGAAGAAGTCATAAATAAATAAATAAATAAATAACTTTTATTAAGAACACAATGGGTTCACAAAATACGCTTACAAGCTCACAAGTACAAACAAAGTACCCAAAGTTCAAATTAGTGATTAGGCCCATTCACAAATATTGGTGGCCACGTGCAATGAGAATAAATAGATACACTCAGCCTACACCTGCAGACACGAATGGCATTGAGCACCTCAATCTCACACAGGAACACAGGTAATAAACAAGAGTGAAAGAACTCTTCGCTGCGTTGGTACATAGAATTTAACAATTACCCATGCACAGTGTGATTGAGACACACCGTTTCATTATAGCTAGCCTGGCCAAGGGGCTTGTAATAATAATAATAATACAAGTTGCACGCAGAGCTCAGTCCCCAGTATACCAACAGGCTCTCATATAGTCCTACCGTACCTCGAGCAATCAAAAGGAAATAGTACAGTAGGAAGACAGAGATATATCAGCTCACACCTGCGTGCCGTGAAATGCAAGCTTAGAGAAGTAGCATGTAATAGGCACGTCAGCTACAAGTCATTCCGATCATGGAGGCCGTTGCCTACATACAGAATCCTAACCCACTGCAGCTTGAGCGCCGAACTCTGATAACTTGGATTAGAGCATATCCCTTGGAGCATTGAGTTATCAGACTTTTCTACTCTCATCTGCAGGCTATATGCACATTTACGAGCAAGAATATTTAGACACTCTACGTCATACGACGCAAACACATCACTAGCACGTGTGTATCTGGGCACACCCACCAACCGTCAGAATATGTCATTGTACGCAACACGCAACTTACTGATGGCCTGTTTAGTGAATCTGGCCCAAAGTGAGCTACCATATATTGGATAGCAATAAGTTTTAAACAGCTGAATCTTGACATTCAGGGAGCATCTATTAATTAAACTGCCGTGATATTGCTTCTAATAAATACGGAGCTTTAGCTTTGTATCTAAGATACTCGAGGGTGGCATATAACTCGGACTCGGAGAAAACTTGTTCTGATGAAAGAAGAACCCAAAGTGGAGAAAACAATTTGCTGCCAAGAAATCATCATGGCATTTACGCGCGTGCTGATCGCCGTAGAATATCTTGCCATTTGTCTCGATTTATGTAGTCAAAACAAGACTACCAGTGTAAACTAAAGGCAGCTGAAGTTTGAATGAAGAAAACTTCTGGACAGAGTACGCATCACCATCACCATGGAAGAGATTGTTTAGAGAAGCTGTATGCATCTGCATCGAGTGGACTTCAACGTATAGCCAAAAAAAGACCGGACCGGATCGGAATCATCAGATATACTGCTCCAGTGCCACCAGAGCAACCTGAAATATTGTCTACCTATTAGTTTTCTACAGTATAAAGCATGGCAGGATCACCAGTCTTCAAGCAGATTAATACACTGATGAAGCCAGGAAGGCCAGAGCTAATTTATGCCTATCAGTTTCGTTAAGAGCGTGACACCGAATATATAAATAAATGAAAAATATATATACAGTATTTATAAACTCACGACGGTCATCTATCTTCTATATATTAATAGGCTAGTACCTACCTTTTGTGTCACGCTCTATAGACAGAAAGAAATTAGAGATTCGACTTCAAATGTGAATCATTTCTCCCGTGTTATATGTACCTACCACTTTTTCATTGTTTTCACAACATTCTACTCGCTTTTCTGGTAGCGGATGAAATTTTCTAATAAGGCCAGTCGCGTAGCCATGATACGCCACGGGTTAACAAAACGGGTACTGTTGGGAATATCTGCTCTGAAGTCCTTTTTGAAGCGAGTGTGCTGCTGGGAAAGCATCCGCCCTTTAATGCGTTGTCTGAGCAAATACAATGCCATCCTGAGAACAGAACGATTGCCCAGTTGCGAGTGAAAAAATTAACAGAATCTGTTTTCTTTTACTATATAGCTATAGCTTTAAACAAAGTAGAAAATTTATGGGCTACTGATCACTATCCACGGATTCCGGAATAGAAAAAATCGGATGCAGCGACAAAAAATTAAAACTTGTAACCTTATATGGAGGGCTGAATTATTAGTAAACTGTAGAAAGAGAGCTTAGAAAATGTGTACAAATGCATAGGAAAACATTACAAGATGTAGGTACCGTCGTATTTCTATGTCTTTATCAAAACACTAGTGCGAATTCTTTGATGACAGAACTAATGCATGATTCAGTTGTGAAATCAAAATACTAGGAAAAGTAAAATGATATGTTAGGTCCACGGACTGCTTAACGATAGACTGGGTAAACGGCGGACGTTTGTTCAGACCGTGTGGGTTTAGATATGAGCGCTAACTTAGGTTAAATAAGGTGAATGAAAACATTCACTAACCGCGGAGTTTCCACGGGTGCAGGTAGTCTATAGTTAATACGCTAGTATATTAATACGCTAGTACCTACCTACGTACCTACTTACCTTTTGTGTCACGCTCTTCATCATTGAAAGACAGAAGGAAATTCGAGCTTTATTCAGTTCGAGAAGCTGGCGTATCTGTGCTACGGCTGATGACTTATCTCTCGGCCACGGGCCAGGTCTTTTTAATTGTTTATGCGTTATTG
>LQNS02278078.1:14665295-14677718 GCA_001587735.2 Parhyale hawaiensis | reverse complement strand
AGTGTGTTACTCAAGATGTTACTTCTGCCTGTCTATATAGAAGACCTAAGGATGACAGCACGACAAAGATCAATGAAGAAAAGAAGAAAATTAAGAAGCAAATAAGAGAAGAGGAGATTCCGCACCGGCCTAGAAGCATTAGGCAAACGTTATCTAAGGGAAGGAAGGAGTGTGCTAAAGACGAATGAAAGTGTACTGGTCAGAAGAAGGCACTCATCTCTTACGATAACAATTTGAGTAGGCGGTCGTAACTTTTTCATCTAGATGTATTTTAGTAAGGAAAGTGCAATTAATGAAGAAGTGTCATCAGTCATCACAAATTTCTTGTGATGAAGAAGAAGCAAGTCAGTGAAGGGAGATTTTGTACCGGCCTATATAAAGCAAACATATCGATTATTACGTGAATTTTTCACGCGCGGGTCCACCTGTTAAATAAGAACGTTACATCGTTTCTTTACCATTGGGCACTATAGCCTTACAAACTTATGTTGCACTGCTTCCAAGCAAAATATCACAACTGGATCTTTAGACGAACTCATTATAAGAGCTCACGCTCAACAACTTCAAACACAAAAGACATCATTAATGCTGACGTCCATGAATAATTATATTGTTGCTAGAGTTAATTTTGTCGCAATTTAATTTTTGTTCTTTTGTGTCGTAAAAGCAACGAGGGTGTTGACTGCAGCCTTGAGCTACACAAATTATAGAACAGTCATACCCAAGTTTAGCTAATTTTTGAAATAGCTGCTTCATGAAATTAGAGATTAGTCATACCCAAGTTTAGCTACTTTTTGAAATAGCTACTTCATGAAGAGATTTATTAATTTGCCTTGTGTTTCACTTGCAGGTGGATCCCCAGAGCGGCGTGGTGACCACCGCGCTCTGTTGCCTGGACAGGGAGACCACACCAGAGTATCATCTGCAGGTGGTCGCCACGGACGGCGGAGGACTCAAAGGTGAGTCATCGTCATCATTTTTAAAAAGAAGTCAAAGAATCCATAGATCGTGCGCCCACTGTCTCAGAAAGGCCAGTACATGCACTCATAATTATGGTAGAATAAAAGGTGACCAGTGTTTTTAAGAATATAGACGAGTTAAAACGGATGTTTCCTTATATGATTGGTTTAATGCATAGTAACTGTTCGGTAAAAATGTGTTCATTAAAAAGCTAGATCATAGCTCCTAAAAGAAAACTATGCAGGAAGCATTATGCTCTATTTTATCCTTTGTTTTTGTTTTCTTCCTCGGCTTCCTCTTCTGCCTATATCTGCGGTCCGTTATGCAATGATCGTTTCACGGGGTATATGCTAACTTGTTCCTTGCCTACGCTTACCTATGAAAGAGCTAGGTTTGCTAAAACTCTTCGTAACTCGTAATATTTTTTGAGGAAACAGCATGTCTTCTAATGAAGTGATGCAGCTAGCTGTACCCATGCGATTTGATCCACTGCAAGAACACCCTCGTAGAAGTTTCGATGTTTCCCATGTAGATAGTGCATTTTTTTTTTATTATTTCCTCTTTTTGAATCTTAGTGAACGTTATTTTTATTATTTTAATTCTTTCTTGTGTTTCCTTTTTTTATTTTTATACTTATGTGTGGGTTTTCAGTGTAACTTTATTGAAAAGATAACGACGAATTTGATAAAGGAATGAATCATGATTACGAGAGAATTGGGAAACGATACAAAGTGAGCTACAGAGGAGCTTTAATGTATGGGGAGGGAGACTTGACCTGACGACGTGTCATTTAGAGCCCAGTTTCGCTTGTTGGAAATTCAGTCGATATCGGACATGACTGCCGCGCTGCTCCGGAGAGTCTCGTCTTTCCACTAAGCATCCTTGGCGTAGTTACTAGAGCCGGACGCGGCCCTCCCTCTCTTATGGTCCCGGCTTTGCAAGCCGTTTTGACTTGCGGTCAGATTCCTGCCGCAGATAAATTGTGAGCCATGGCCTTCGCTTGTTACAGCTAGTTATTAATGAAAGACTAGAGGGCCCGCGCTGTCATAAAATTGACAACGAAGAATTGTGATGATCTTCATTGATCATACATTCGTTATTACAACTGCTGACCTAGGCACCCTGCAGAAGAAGAGCGTTTACCACAGTTCATTTACAGAAGATAGTTGTATCAAATTAGCGTGTATGCGCTACGCCCCTAATTTTCGGGTTTGTGACGTCACAATTGCGTCACGCCACTGTTGCAGCGAGGAATCTTTGGTATTTCCACAGTGGCGTGACGTAATTTTGACGTCACCAACGTGGGAATTTAGGAGGGCAGCACATACACCCAAATTTGCCACAACTATCTCCTGTATGAACTGTGGCGGTTACAGCCTTACAGCCGCTAAGTAAGAAACTTTTTTTTTCTCTCTCTCTCTCAATAAGAGAAAATACATGGCTTATTGCAGCCCGATCAGCAACGCACAAAGTAATACTTAGATTCGGTATTGTCGATACGGTAAGCTAGCCTATACAGGTCCAGTGGTTTTTGCTTAGCGAAAGCTGTTTCATCGACCATTGAATTAAAGTCGGGAGAATAGCTGAAGCAACGAAATCATATGTGGGAAGAAACTACGAATCAAGATGCCTGAGAGTGCTGCGATTTCAACTTCGGCAATGCAAGAAGTGCATGCAGACATAAGGTCGCCCGATACTTTGACATAGATTCGATGTTTAGAGGAGCTAATACTCGTACAAATCAAACTAAGCCTACGATGTCTTCATTGTTTAAATTTCAACTGTCCCTGATTAAGATACGTTTGCCATCTTCTGCAACCCGGCCTATTTTCTACCCAACAGTTTTCAATGGAACTTGAGAGGACGACCAAAGCCTCCAACCCGGGCTAATTTCCGCCTATCTGTTTTTTGTTGAAGCGTGACAGAAAATAGATAAACCGATAAGTAAACAAACAGATAAATAGGTACACATCAGTAACTATTATATAGTAGATAATGGGAATCTACTGCCATGCAGCACAAACAAAAAATATGTATAACTTATAGTTATTTCAATATCTGAAATATCTGCTTAGAGACTGACCGCCAATTTTGCAGTAAATGGCTCAGGTCCAATGGCCGCAATACTGCTACCCTAATCTCATTCTTAGTCGTCCTTCCTCAGGGGGTATAGGTTGGGCCATAGGGTTAGTTTAGCTAGGTTTGCCTATTCCAGTGGTTCCCATTGGGGCTGCATATGTACCTACGGATCCCCTGTTTGTTCTCGCACGGACCTCCTACTGGCTCATGATGTTTGAAGCTTCTGGGGTAATATTAAATTATTTATATCCAACTGACTGTAAAACTTACAGAATATTTTGAAGTTAAAGTTAAATAGCTTATAATAATCTTTCACATAAATTTATTGACATTGAAATGTTTTAACTATGGTATAGCTACCCCTATATTCTTTTGCTCGCACACAAAAACTTTTTTTTCAAAAAAAGGCGAAAACAGCATTTTACTGTTCATTCAATGCAAACAGCCATCTAGGGGGAATCAAAATAAATTCAAAAGTGTGATAGGTGAAAACTCGGTGTATGTGAAAAATGGGCTGAGCTGGGATGTCACGTGACTGTGACATGGGCAATTATTATATGTTTGGCGTACGTTGTTATGCCTCTACCGTTCTGTATTAACTGAAGAGCAATAGCCTGGAAGCCGTCGACATCTCCAATACTTATTCAGTACGTAATATACGAAGTTGATGCCATTTTAAGCGGGAGTCCGCGTGTTTCAGGGCGATTTCGCAGGGGGCCGTAGAAAACTAAACTTTGGGAACCACTGGCCTATCCTATGCACAGTATGTTATGGAAAGCAACACCAACAAGGGTCTTTTGTAGGCTAGCCTATCCATTAGCTAGACCTTCGGGACGTTTGTCTTTCGTGCCCTCTTTGCTTCCTTTCTGATTTCGTACTCGTACTGATCTTACTTTCATCTGTTCTTCCTCTTCTTTCCCGACTTGCTGTTCCCATGCGCGTTGGTCCACCTTCGTGCATGGGTTCCACATTTCTGGTCGACGTACTACATGCCCCTTTCTTTCTGTCTCTTGAACCACCATAGTTGTATCTAGGGAGGCTTTAACTACTCAAATGCTAATAATAATAATAGATTTCCACCGTCCCAGAAGCTAAAATCGTAAAACAGCTGCTGAGGCCGCCGAATACTTGTTAGGGTAAGGTAACGAGACTGTAAGGAAGGGATAGCTAACAATTACAGGTCGCAACAAGCACCGCCCCTAGCTCAACAACCCCTGTGTGTATGCCATTATTATCCCCTGTGTACAGGTACGGGCACAGTTATCGTACGCCTGACGGACGTGAACGACAATCCGCCCAAACTCTCCCGCTCTGAGTACGACATCGAGATCCCTGAGACATGGGGTCGCGGGCCTCCTGATGATCAGCCTATACTGGACCTCACCGTTACTGATGCTGATGTCAGCAATTATTTCTTCTATGAAGTGAGTAGTACTCAGTTTGTGAATCAATCATCGCCTGCATGCTCGTTTTTTTTTTTTTCAAATCTTGTTGGCAGTCTCTTGATTACCTGATTCGCACAAACCAAATTTTTCACGTAACTTGGCAGCCTTGGTAATTATTTGAAGCAACGATGAAGAACAATAACCGTTCATTGATGTGTTGGTCAGGTGTGTATTCATGTATATTGCCTACTTAATACGTAGACAAACAATAAACAATAAAAAAAGTGATTACCGTAGAAATATTGTAATGGGTGTTGCAATCAAATGTGTGTGAAAAGTGATAGAGAGAAAATTTTTGATATATTGAAATCAAACACAGATTGGAGAAGCCCAGTAATAATAGTTGAGCTAATAGGATTGGAAAAGAATGTCAGTAGAAGGTTTATTAGGTGTGTTAGGCTAGTTACGTAAGAAGCGCCATGTTGAATGAAAATCGTATGGTAAGATGAACCGGAACTTAGGTGAGGAGCGTTAGTTGTTAGATTTGAGTGTAAGCGGTGAGCGTTAGATTAGACGAGGAGCGTTAGACTGATTGCGGACTGTTGTCGGATGAGAAGCGTTAGTTTCGGCGAGGAGCGTTATGTTGAATGAGTGCTAGGTTGGTTGAGGACTGCTAGGTTGGTTGAGGACTGCTAGTTTTGGATAAGGAGTGTTAGGTTAGACAGAGCAGTGTGGGATGACAAGTCGAAGGGAGCGCCACCAGATGGAGTGCCTGGCGATGTGCTTCGATGTAGAGGAGAGGCGGTGGTACGGTGCACGTGTTCCTTTATATCTGTCGCGTGGGATACTGGATGCGTGCCACAGCAGTGGAAAGACGCTGACATCATCAATATTTATAAGAAAAATGTTATCGATCCGCATGTGGTAATAGCCGTGGCAGTTTCTTGCTTTCTGCGGGCGGAAAGGTCATGGTAGGAATCATCCTCATCAGGTTGATAGTGTCAGTTGGTTAGGAAGTTTTACCGGAGAGTCAATGTGGCTATAGGAAAAACCGTATCACATTACTGATGTGGTATTCGTGGCACGACAACTTCAGTAGAAGTGCATAGAGCAACACCGTAACTTGTATATGGTGTTTGTAGACTTAACAAAGGCTTTCGACGCCATGAACCAACCCTTTTTGTGGGAGGTGTTGCGGAGATTCGGGTGCCCTCCAAAGCTACTTGCAGTGATTAGAAGTTTGCGCGCATGAGCTATGGCAAGAGTTCTCGGTGACGGAGCAGAGTCTGACTCTTTCGAAGTCTGTACGAGAGTGAGACAAGGATGTGTGATTGCGCCGATCATCTTTAACTTGTTTATGTCTCCAGTATTTAGTGCTGCTAAGTGTGATATGGTTCCAAACGATGCCATGATGATAAACTATCTGCTGGATGGCGGCCTCTTTAATCTTAGAAAGGCTGCGGGCGGTGACGAAGGTCTCACAGGAGAGTGCTGTGGAGCTGCGGTATGCCGATGATGCGGTAATAGTTGCTGGCCCTTAGATGGCATGCAGAAGAACATTAATGCGATCAATGGAGCATACAAGCGAGCATGGCTATTAATAAATAATAAAGACAGATAAAACTAAAGCATTATCACTGGTGCAGCATGAGGAGAGTCCAGCTATTTTCTATGTGGGTCACAGCGAGCTGAGGAACGTCGATAATTTCACTTCCCTTGAATCTGTGCTGAATACAAGAGGAGATATAGCAGATGATGTGCAGCGAAGGATTGGCCTCGCCTCTACAGCATTTGGAAGACCGTCTCGTAGTGTATTTCCAAATAAAAATTAGCGCAAAGGCACCAAAATGGCGGTATATAGCTATTATTATTAAATTGAGTAGTTTAGGCCTCCGTTTCCACAACAATGGCGATCTAACAGAGTAAGAAGCAACGGACATGTAGTATGACGATAGAAATATGGGGAAGCCGACGAAGGTGTTCCCACACTGGATCAACGCGCATGGGAACAGCAAGTCAGGAAAGAAGAGGAAGATCAGAATAAAGCATGAGCAAGTAGGGGTATGAAAATAGAAGGAAGCAAAGTGGGCACGAAACATAGACGTCTCGAAGGCCTAGCTAATGGCTTAAGTGACCTACACGAGCACCTGGGGTCGCCGCGCTTCATAACATACGATGGACGAACTAACAAACCTAACCCTATGGCCCATCATATGCCCCCTGAGGGGTGGCGGTATAAAGAGCTGTGTGCCTCTTGATACTGCTGTACTCTGCTGAGTCTTGGTTCCTCTATATGAAACACCTGAAGGATATTTAGAGGTTCTATGTGCAGTGTTTGCAGCGAATTTTGGGGCTCAGATAGTGGCACAGAGTGCCACATTTAGAGATTCGAAGAAGAGCAGGGATCGAACCCCTAGAGACCCATTATTCTAGTTGGTAGGCAGTTGTGCTGGGCTGGTCATGGCATGAGAATGCCTGAGAATACGCTTCCTCGATGGATATATGTACTATGGAGAGCCTGCAGAGGGAGGAAGGTCTGTCGGAGGACAGACGCCACAATGACGTGGTGGCCTTGCACATGAGAAAGTGCAATATAACTACACGAGATTTTGAACAACTTGCGAATGACAGAGATGCGTGGAGGACTGCATGTGCTGCTGGTGTGAGTACGCATCTTCGAAAGTACTACGAGGAGGCTGAGGAGCGACGAGCTCGTCGTCACGGGCTTCGTGCACCGGCGGAGCAGCATGTGTGTGAGACTTGCGAGCGAATTTGTGCCTCCCGAATTGGACTTGTTCAATCATCTGCGTACTCATCGACTTTTGCGCAGGGTGTGACCCATTAGCAAAGTAAGCAGATGACGAGTGTTTGGTGGCTGAGCGAGGTGCGTTGCGTTGAGTTAGATGAGGTGCGTTAGGTTCGATGAGGTGCTGCGCAGGTGTGTTGTTTTAGTTGAGAATAGGTTAAAAATGTGCGGTAGATAGGTTAGGGGATAGAAGAAGTAGCTAAGTTAGATGATATGAGCAACGTTAAATGGGATGAAGAGCGATACGTCGTACAATGTACTTTAAGCTACATATCGAGCATTGCGATCCACGACTGGCGTTATAGTTAAGACAATATTTGTTAGGGTAGATGGGTATTCTTCGGTTACACAGAGTTCGTCATGGGCAAGTGACGGGCCTTAACCCAGATGGGGATGGGTTACGTTAGAAGATCTGCATTAGGTTAAACTAAGGTAATGTGCAATGGGAGTAGCGCGTGGCCAAAAATATCGGACCATTGCTCCAGCAACAGGCATTTTTGTTTATGCCCGTGATCGCGTAACGTCGTCGTAGCGTAAACAGACAGAATAATGCATCGCTAGTCTAGCTCAATAGACGGTGCTGTAGTAAATATGAGCGCAATGCGTGCCACAAGAGGAATCTTGTTGTTTCTTATTTCTTGCCGCATTTTTTTTTTTCAAGCCTGCTGAGAAATAAATATTTCTTACCTCCGCTGTGGCAGTTATGTTTTTGTCTTTTCTATTTGTTTGTCTGTCAACTAGATAACTCAAAAAGTTATGGACTGGTCTTCACGAAATATCTAGGTATTGCTAGGGATGCTAGGAGGAACAGATGATTAACTTTTGGAGAAGATCTATTTCGCCAATTGTTTCTCTCCCGCTTCTTTCTTGGTAGCATTACTCAAAATACTGTGAATAAATCTTTATCAAATTTGTAGGAACTGTTGTTGTTGACGAGGAATTGTTTATTGTAAGAATTCATCTCTGTCCGAAAATAACATGAAATTTGCAATAGGAAATAGGCAATAGGAAATAACGTAAAAATTATGAACGTAGCTATATTCATTACATTTGCAAGAGAAAATGCAGCAATCAGATACCGACATTTCGAATTTCACCCATTCGTATCGAAATGGGGCACGTGGCTATTTTCCAGAGTTGATATTACGTAAAACCTTTTTTTTTACGTGCGTGGTAAGCCAGTTAAGCTGCTTTCAGATTGAAAAGCGATCACTTTACTATATTTAATATAGATAGTAAGTCTCAACAGTTGTTTGTGCAAGACCTTCCTCCACACTTCATTAACTAAAAAAAACACTCAAGCGTATCCCTCCGCCAAGCCACTCGATGTTAACTCAAATCTCCGTTTGTTCCTGAATCCATGAATGTTACTAGAAGCATTATCTAATATTTCTCGTATCATTTCTGGTTGTTCCTGGAAATTTCTTAAAGATCAATCAGTTCATAACTTTTTCTGTAATGCTACTAAAAAGCATTACAGCAAACGTAGCGACACACGGAAACACAAATCGCGCTAAAAATTTAATTATTTGCTCTTCGTGGCATTGCGTTTTCTGCAAATTTTCTGAAAACCTATCATAATTTTTTGAGTTATATGTCTACGAATAAAGAGGTAATGCAAGCAGACAAGCCAACGGTTAAATACATCTTCACTAATAGTTAAGCGTCTGGTTCTCCTAAGATAACTATCAATCTCAGTAAATATCATAAATATCCGTCCGTAACTTCTAGAGTTATCTTGCTAATAGACAAATACTCATACTACGACAAAACCATATCATCCTTATCAGAGGTAATTAACGAAAAGAGACTCACAAACTATATCAAGGATATGGATGATCGAACTTTGTGAAATTTTTAGTTTTATTATGTCCCGATTGACCAGTTTTCTGCCGGAAAACTGTCCGTGATGGGGCATAGTTCCCTTGAGAGTGTATACTGAGAGGGCGGGCTGTTGATCTCACACTAATTGTAGGGTTTTGTTTTCCTTTCAGGGATATGGCGCCGTATGGACCCTTTACGAATACAATTGAGTTTTCTCAACATTGTAACAATTTGGCATGTGTTTTTATCCGAGCTAATTTTAGCATTTCTTTTTCATGCAAATTCTCTGTAGGCCTGTCTGTTTTTCCTGTTTTCTATTTGTAAACCTAGAAGTCCTTCTTCATTTGCTACTGTGTATTGCTGCTGCTTCCGCTTGGATCATTGAGTATTTTCTGTGTCGAAAAATTTACACATTGTACTAAAACTCTTATGATCTGGCAGAGTTAAATGCCTGAGCATTCGCAGTCTGAGTTGCAAGTTTTTCACTTTCTTCATCACAGATCGTAGAAGAGAGCGGCTGGGGCTGGGATCTGTTTACAATGAAGACTTCCGAGTCCACAGCGTCTCCTCCAAATAACTCGAGCGATTCGGACGAAATTGGCGCCTCTGACGGCCACGACTCGTCCTCGCAGACCGTCAGTGACATCCTGTCCACGTACGATCGCGATCTCTCGGTCTACACCCGAGACAATTTCCAACGACTCGCTGAGCTCGACGACCAACTGAGCAAAGAAACTGGCGCGAGAGGAAACAGAACGCCGGCGCCAGCTGTCCAGGGCAAGCTCTTCGCTGCCAAGACGCTTGACTACGAGAATGAGACGCACAGAAGAGGCTTTCGCTTCCTGGTGCGCGTCACTGACAAGGTGAGACATTTTGTTCGATTTCTCGTCCACGCTAATGAAGTTGGGACGTTTTCTCAAGACTCTCCCGTTTTATTGCTATAGTGAGACGTACGTTTGATTTCAGTTTGGCGTTACTGATTTGATTTTATTTTACTAGGACGCTTGCTTCCTTAGGGTGAAATTTCGCTTCTGAGTCCTCGTGATGGAAAAGGTGAGTCCTTCTGCTCCATTTAAGATTCACGTTACTGATATAATAATCTGCTCTTGTTCAGATTCACGTTATTGATGCTCTTTTGGTCACCTTCTGTGCAATTTAAGCCTATCTTGTCTTGAATCATCCGTGTCACCAGATGGTTCTTCGAGTCTCAGCTTCGTTGGAATAGAGATTTGTTCAAAATTTTATTTTTCTATTTAATAAAATGCTCCTTTGGAATACTTTGAAGTTTTTTCATTATTATGGACTCTTTTTCATATTTAATTCGCATCTTGCCTGGGGGTTGTAAACTTATCTCTGTCTCAACAATTCTGCATCGAATTATTTTCCAAGTACTCTTCAGCATCTTATAATTTTACGAAATGATTAGCATCTGAACGAATCCTGCCGCCGTGTCAACTGGAGTCGTTGCTGTTCAATATTTTTGCAAAGCGAGGTGCCGTTGCTGACATTTTCGTCGCAGCTGCAGGAAATCCGGAATTAGGCGAACTACTCCCTGCTACTTGAAAGTGTAATGGATTGTGACAATTGCAGCGAGATACGTTCAGCTCATGAGTAGAGCTAGGACATTGGAGCTCTTAAGAAAGAGCCGCAGTAGCGGTTAAAAGGAGCACTTGTAGCGCTATAAGTGTGCAATAGTAGCGATAGAAAAGGGCACCAGGAGCACTTATGGGAACGTTTGGAGCAATTACCGGAGCATTTGGAGCACTTACGGGAGCGTTTGGAGCAATTACCGGAGCATTTAGAACACTTATGGGAGCGTTTGGAGCAGTTACTGAGCATTTAGAGCACTTATGGGAGTGTTTGGAGCAGTTACTGAGCATTTAGAGACTCTGATAGGAGCGCTTGGAGTAGTTGCCGGAGCGTTTGAAGGCAGTTATCGGAGCGATTTGTGCACCAAAGTTTAATTTACACACCTGTCGGAGTAAGCATTTAAACGAGGTGGTTGCTTTTGAAACCAGAATACACGTTTCTAATGCAGTATTTTATGTCCTTTCCAAATGTACATTTGTTTTTTTTCGAGAAATTAAAATGTTGTGGGCATTTTAAGGATCGATATTTCTTATGCATTTGTTAAGAAACGCAGTTTTCCTTTCGTCAGTCTTTAATAATGACGTTGAGTAAGGCCAATCAAATATTGACGCTAAGTAACGAATAGCTAACCAACCATCGCCATCGGTTAGGCCGAAAACCTTGTAGGTTAGGAGGAAAGGCCTGGTTTTCCTCATATTCCAAGTCAATATACGTCTTTAAAACACTAGGAAAACCAGGCCTCGTATCCTAACCTACAAGGTTCTCCGTCTAACCGATGGCTTCATTGTTGGCTAGCCTTCTGTACTAAGGTGGTGGGTGGCAGCATAAAAATATGTTTGGGCGTTTATATGTCGAGAAACCTACGAGATGGGTCCGTAGATTTTTTTTCATCTGAAGAGCCCAATAAACTACATTAGAAAAGTGTATTTTGATTTTATAATTTTGCGGGCAGTCAAACAGAAAAGACCCGAAAATAACCAGCGTCATTAAAGACATGCTGGCGATCCCATAGGAATCTAACTGAACCTAATCTAACATGACCTAACCTAAATTTCGCTTGTGTGGGTTCGCCTATATTTTTCTTCTCCTTTAGAAAAAACAGTGGGAACTTCTAAGTCTCACATCTTGAATACCAAGCATTTGTGGCGAAAACGTTTTTCATGAAAAACGTCTTAGAGTGCCTCACATTACCTGAATATGTCAACAAAAATGCCAAAAGTGATTAGTGTGCAATTCGAAAATTTAACCCATTTTTTTCCGATTTTACTTGTCTATAACAAGTTTCATTCAAATCGGTCCAATAATGAAAACTTTCCATTTTCGTCCGAACTCTCCCCTTAAGTATTTCAGGTCGTTAACTCTCGAAAACGAATGAGTTTTGAGGTTATTGTCACTCCTGAAAATCTTTTTATATTTGCGTTTTTTTATATATGGTTAAAATATATGCATCGAATTACAAAACATCCTGTATATATTTTAAAAAATCATAAACCTATCATGCACGTCTCATTCATCTACCGTAGCAACTATGCCATTTCATTCGTTAGTGTGTCATAGTATGGGGGAAACTCAAAATAAAAATACCCCACCCCTAAGAAGTTCCCTACTTCAACCATTTTGCCCCATTCAAATTGATAGACGTCTTGTCAATGTGTATTGAATATTGCATTTAGCGTTTATGTATGCTTGGATCAAACTCGTTTATTTTCAATAGAAATAAAGGTACGGTTAACCACCTGATAAGAATGCTCCAGTTATTTGAGACTACTCCAACTTTGT
>LQNS02278078.1:14648310-14658605 GCA_001587735.2 Parhyale hawaiensis | reverse complement strand
TAGAGAGGGTCTCTGGGTCGAGCTCTTCAGCGGTAATGACCTTTTATGAGAGTTAGCAAAGCTCTCCTCATAATCCCGGCCTAATGCTCTCCATTTGCTCATCAAATTTGTTCAAGCCCGAAATGTTATTTTCTGTAGCTATAGGCTCTAAAAACTTCCTAATAGATCTGGCGAGCAGAATTTCTGGAAAAGTTCTGGTCACATCTGTCGTGGTACTTGGCCGACTACAGTGGGTCGTGCGTCTTAAAGCCAATAAAAACTTGGTAAATTTCTTCCGAATTTACAATTAACTTGCCGAAATGCTTCAACCAGGCTTTTGCGTGATGAGTAAATATCTAAAATGTGTCCTGCAAGTTTTGGCAGTATTCGAAATGAGTAATATTGAAATTTATAAACGAATATAATTTATTGAGATTCTGTATGCCTCCAGCTCGTTAATTTTAATCAATTTACGCGGACGAATAATAGTCCCTGGTTTGAATTAGCAGTAATCATTTCTTAGATATGTTGGGTATTGAAGAGGGATACGCAAGCTAGGAATGTGCTCATGGTAACCACATTATACCTACCACCGCGTGTGCATCCGCAAAAGTTTTTTTTTTATTGCGCTATTCACGGTCGTCGTATATGACAGGACCATGTATACGACTCACTCTTGAACGCTTCTTTTGTATGCCACAAAGATTCTGAAATTCTGATTATGTTTCAGAGTTGATGTAGAAAGTATTTCAATGATAAAGGTGCTAATCTTTTCGCTACTTATATCTTCTGGTCTGGAACTGATTTACGAGTAAAGAGTGCCGAAATATGAAACGTGAACTCACTTTATGGCACTCAAGCTCAGCACCGTCTATGGAATTAGCGCTGAAAGTGGCAAATTGCAGACGCCTTTGAATTGAAAATGAACGCTTCTTTGGTTCGTCTACTGTATTACTGTATATTCACTTTCCTGTTTCTTCGTTTTGTCTTTTGTCAGCATTATAGATAGTATATGCACTGATGCTGTACACCATGCATGAGATCATTGTGCATAGTCTAATGACTCACATTCATTGAATTCTAAAGAGATCTACAGAGTCAAGGGTTATGGAGTGAATGCAATTCGAGAAACAATTATATTCTAAACATAAGTGCAAGCAAAGCACATTATAAAAAGTACCTTATTGCACTTGTCGTGATCTCCGCACAGGAGGTTATGTTTTCGTTGACTTTTTCTGTCTGTCTCTGTTTGTCTCTTTGGCCACCAAGATGACTCAACGAAATTTACAGGGATTGTTAGGTATATGAGAAGGAACAGATGATTAACTTTTGGTGAAGATTCGTTCATCCGTTTGTTTGACTGCCTCATTTTTCTTATTGCCAAACCTAAAAAAGTTACGGACGGATTATTATGAAATTTGTGTGAGTTGCCAGGTATATTACTTCGAGTAAGTTGCAAAATTTTTGTGACGATCTGTTTGTTCGTTTATTGATCTGTTGGATTTTATGCTTGTTAGCATAAAAACTCAGAAAAGTTATGAACAGATCGTTTGAAATTTACAGGAATTGTTAGTAATGTTTTCAGACATAATCGATTAAATTTTGGTGATGATCGGTTGGTCCGTTTATGTGTTAGACTGTTTGTCAGAGTGTTTGTTAGCAACATAACTCAAAAAGTTATGAGATCTTCAAGGAAATTACAGAAACTCTTAATACTGTCTAACAGCACTAATGATCAAATTTGGTGTTGATGGAAAGAAAATCATGGTTTCAGAACTAATTTTAATTTTTCGTTACCGTGTCTTGCTTTGCGGAGATATGCGCTCTCAGAGTGCTCTAGTTTATATATGTTTCTATGTGCATATTTAGCAATAAGTTATTATATATGTATCTTTCATGTCACGCTGTAAGGAAAATGCATACGTGAAAAGTTGAGCATGTTTTACATTGTGGCTCTTCTGTCACGGTCTGATGGAAACCGACAGGCGAAAATTAGACCAGGTCGGACAAGATGACCGACAATAGAAGTCCTTATACTGAATGCATTTCTTGTTTTGCCAACGATGAAATCGAAGTAATGAACAGATGTACAGGTTCTCTGTGCACGGTACTCTCGTATATCTTGAGTTTCACTTTCTTCCCATATTGAAACTTCATTTGTTCTGACTTCACGATTTGCAGCTTGAATTATATCCATGTTTAACGAAGCAAAGGGAAGATGTTTTCATGGTGCAGTAGAACTAAAGAGACTAGCGAAGAATACGAATTTTCGCTGTTGCAGTTATATTTTCACCTTGCTTTCTTCTTTTGACGAAGCTGTTGGAGCATAAAAATTTCTTTTGAATAAAATTGTTTAATTGCGAATATAGGATACACGGGTGAAATTAACATTCCGTGATGCTTGAATGCTTGTTAACAAAAATAAACTGTTTTGCATACTGTATTTCTTATGATTATATAAGGAAGGAAGGATTGTACTTCTCAGCTAAATAGCCAATAAGAGTACTCAGCTCTTATGATAATTATTTAATTTGGCCGCTGTAGCGCATCCTTCATAAGCATATTAGTGAAGAAAACATGCTCGATGAAGAAGTGTCGTCACATTTTTCTCACCGTCATATTTGGCAGCACAGGTACCTTAGGTTGGTACTATGGCTATTACTAGAACACGGACGTTAAGCAATAACGATTTAAGCGCTATGAGCAGTAAAAATAAGCAAGTATAGCATTCAAAATAAGGGCTTATGTTGAGACGAATTCAAGCATTGTAATTCATGCGGGAAAAAATACAAAGCAAAATAAACACCAACATTTTCCTATTATTAGCGCTTAAAACAAAAAAGGATATAATTTCAAACATTTTTGGAGCTATTTCAAGACGAAAAACACTAACAACTTTCGTTGCCGCTAGGAGCTTAGAGGCAACTCAACTTATCCGTGTACGTAGCTACGGCAACGGCTTAAGCTTGCACAAAATTTAGCTGCTTCAAAAATTTTCAAATATTTCAGTCGCTACTGCAATTTCTGCACCCTTGCGAGTGGCAATGTTGAACTTTCAACGATCTCTCTTAATTATGAGCGGTTGGTATTCGCAACGATTGGTACTTTAAGAATTATAGCACGATTTTCATAGACGTCATGCTGAAGTCACGGCCACGGCTGCGCAGTCGGATAAGCTAAGTTGCGTCTAGGCTGCTAGCGACAACGAAAGTTGTTAGTGTGCAGCCGGCCTTAATTAGCGAGCATTATTCGGAGCATAGACCTTTGGAGTTCCGCTATAGGTAACAAAAGTAACAACCATCATGGAATTACATTATTCCCCATGTAAGCCTACATATTTACCGCAATTAGTAACTGAAAGTTTCGGTAACGGAATGGAAAAAACATTTAAAATTATTTTCAAGGTAAGCAACAATTGCAAAAGCCAGTTAAAAATTGTAAGTGAATTTCAGTCCTTAAACAAACTCGGTCAACATAGGCTAGCTTGAAAAGTGTTTGAAAGTTTGTTGGGAAAATATGGCTCTTCATGTAAAAAGCTACAGAAGCCACACCATCTTGTTTTTTTTTTTTTTTTTTTTTTGCAGAGGTGTGCCACAGCTAGAGCAACGTATAGTGAGTGCATAGAGTTCTAGAGGCGTCTTTTTGCGACCACCTTGTGGATCATTCTGCATGATCCGTGCGTTTTTGCGACCACTTTTTGACGTGGTTCTGATAGCAATCAACCGTGTTCACTGGTAAAAATGGATCGAACCGTGATTTCACTAGCGGGCTGATCATGCATGATCAAAGAGTAATTACAGTCGTTAGACAAGCAAAATTTGAAATGAAAGTTCTTGATGTTTTCTTATATTTAAGAGTAAATTGGATAATATTATTATGGTTGTATGTATTACTGACTTTCAGAACTGTAGTTTCGTTATATCGTAGGCACACTTCGCAAAAATTACTCAGTCACGCAACTTTTCCCTTCGGCCGTCTTGTTGCCGTGACTACAACTCATGGTGCTTGAATGTCAGGCTAAAACTGCACGTGCGTCATTGCAACTTTAAATTGACACAAGAAGGAAGTATTCTAAAAGCTTCACCGTTGCTGCTCGTTATCATGTACAAACTGCAAAATGACTCGTACCTTATATGAAATTCAATAGATACTCCATAGAATTTTATCAGAGCATTTTGTAAAAAACAAGTATGGCCACTGATAAAAACTGTCAGGAGGGTGACAAAAGGTCATTGTAAGCCCATCCGCTTCTCGGACTTGATCATAAAACAGAAAATTTTTAGTACCACGTTCTAAATAGAAATAAAGCGTGGAGTTAAAAGGACACGGAGGTAATATATTTTCAACTATTGGTTCACCCACAGTTGCGTTTGTAAGGAGAGCAGTGAAGTGAAAACACAGGAAAAAAAAAAACTATCGTCTTCAGTTTTACAGCATATAAAATGCGCACCGTATTTCAAACTGTAATATATCTTATTCTTTATCTTTGAGTTTTCATAATTTTCTATTATATATTAGATGAAAACTGCGAAACAAAAATATGTGCTACTTCATTAGTTTCTATCGGGTTACAAGTGTGTGCTCTTTAAATGGGTACATCAAAACGTTCGGACGAAAAGATGACGATACTCGTTCTTTTGACTAGCGTGTGGCATCGCCATTATAAGTTGTTGCATCAAAACTGACACAATCGGAATGTGAACTGCTGCAGCTGTGATTATTTCCCTTGTAATAAATTGTAGCCTATTGTTCCTCATCAGTAAAGCTTGGATTTCTTTTTTCTTGGGTGGAATCAAGTTAGCCATTCCATTCTAATAAATTGTACCGCAATCAACGACAGACAGAGCTGGAACAAGTGTGTGAATAAGAGTGTTGCCCACACAGACAGAGGTTAGCTGTAGCCTCAATATTTTCATAGCGCGCTCTACCTGCATTTGTAACGCGCTTTGCTATTGGCTGAGCGAGCCTCACGGCAATTTTTCAGCATGCACTCGTAAGAGCTTTTACGTTCCCGTAAAACTACTGTCAACATCTTAACGGACGATTAACGTGGAAAAAAGTTAACTTGGTCATTTACGTTTAAAATTGAAACGTAACTTTACGCTCACGTCTCGAAGTTGTAAACATCCGGGCCCAGGAAGCCTAAACCTTTTAGTAATATGTTAATTTATTATTTTGTAAGTACTCAGCGTAATCATGTTGCAGCAATGCAGCAGTTTTTTTTTTTTTGTGAAAGCAAGAGGGTTATTCATGCTGAAGGCTATTGACCCGGCAGTTAAACCAAGAAAATACCACTAAATTATGCTGAAGGCATTAGCTTCCCTCTACATGTGTATAGGTATAGCCTTATCTGTCACATGTGTGTCACGATCAAGTTTTGGATATCATTTTTTTTACCTCGCATAATAGTTTACTCTTTCAAATTAAACACTCATAATGACAGATAGGCTTTCTTTATAATTTGTTCACTATGCACAACGGATTAAAGAACTTGCTGCTGTAAGTAGGTGCATTAACACCCAAAACTAAAAATACTTCGTTGGACACACGTCATCTTTCGTCAGTTTTGCAATGAAGTTCCTCATATCGACTTGACTATTGGTTCATAGGACTTACACCACGCAAAAAGTACGCTAAAAATATTTTAAATTTAAATGGTTGTTATAAGATGTACAAATATGACACAAAAATATTCAAAACTACTCAAAAGTTTTTTTGTTTTTTCTCTGTTGTATCTCAACTTTCACTGAAGATTTTACAAGTGCAAGACGTCCCATTAATGTACATTGCTGCTTTTGACAACAACACCCACAAGGCTTAGGACGGGGAGCGTTCAACGAGTTTTGGCAGTAGAGTAACGAAAACAAAATTAATGGAGATAAATGTTTATTGAGTCTCAAGGATTTCACACGAGCGGTCTTTGCCCTCAGAATGGCGAGATTTGCACATTATATGAGACTGGATATCAATTTCCGTAGAGGGTGAAAGGACTGGTTACCGTCATTAATCTTAAGCGTTGTGTTGCGTTGCTTTTGAGAATAGAATTTACTGAGTTCACTCGACATTAATTGCACGCAAATATATTTACGGTAAGTTCTTGAAATAAAATACCGTGCATGTTTAAACAAATGCGTGGATATAAGCGTTTCGCATTTTGAAGCAGCAACAATTGGTACTTTTATTTAGTAATGAAAATTGTGCCTTCTCTTCATCTTCATAATAGCGATTGGAGGACATAATCTCTTCATATTTTCGAGATGAGATTCATTCCGCGCACTGTGACTCGGCATTGATTATATTAACCATTCGTTTAATTTGTGCTTTACACATTGTCCCACCCTTGTCGATGAGCCATAAACAGCGAATAAACTGCAACTATATTCATTTCACGGCATCGCACAGAAGCAAACAATAAGAGATCTGCAAATTATGTGTAGCTAACATGAATTTCAGTTGCTTCGTTCAAAGCTCCTTCAAATGAATTGCGATATTATTTAATTCTTTCAGCATAAAGTGTTAGTTCTGGTTATAATTATGAAATGCAAGTATTGAATAATCAGTTCAGCACATATACATAGAGTAAACTGGGACACTATAGAAGCAATTATTGTATCCATTGCCCAGCAGTTTCGTTTGCATGTACAGTAGTTAGACGAGGCAACACTATACACGCCAGGCCTAAGTATTGTAGGCACTCTTGGAAGCTCATGCACAGTAAACACCCACTTTCGGCAGTACCGCCTGCGCCACTGGAGAAATCTGACACACTGATAGCGTAGCCATTTTTGAATTACGGTATATTGCTCGCTTGTTGGGGAGCCAAGACCACTTGTGTGATGAGGCCTTCGCTTTCCTTCGTTATACTCTCTTTCAAAGTGTGCACACTTCTGTGGCCCTGTCATCCACTTGACAAAGCAATCAGACCGAGGCTCACAAGCAGTTACACTTTTAAGCTCTGAATTTACCTTTTCTCAAGATCCCATGCACTTTGAAAATTGATTCCAGCTTGTTCATCAGAAAAACTCGGCAGTTTCTGGAGGGAAGCGAGCTGTAACTTATTGATATTCACCTTACACTCCTGATCTTGCACTAAGTAGTTTTTTTTTCTATTCTCAAGTTTAAAGAAACAACTTGGTGGGATCTGTAAGGATAAATTCAGAGCAGAAAAGTATACCTATACTCCAAACGCTTTGTCAAGTGGATAATGACACGGCTGTAGAAGTACGTAAACTGAGGAGTGAGTGAAAGCGTGAGAGACTTCATAAATGTGTAACTATGTTAACTCTGTTTTCGTTACTAACTTACCCAATGTTTTGAAAGCTCCTCGTAAAACGATACATAGTAACGTCGTCTTCTAGCCCTTCAACACTTTGAAAATATCTGATGCTCAAAATGGGTACTTTGTAGGAGTCTACCGAGGACTTGCGCGAACACATCACGATGATCATAAGAGGAGGCGATAATAACTACCGTGAAATATTCGTAGATATGAACTGACCAATAACTTCTATTGGAAACAGTATTAGAAAGTGAAAGTATTTTCATGCCGTTGTTATTCGACGAAAAAAGGGAAGACCAAAGAAGATGAATAAAAAATCGTCTGCGTGGACTGAGAGGAAACTGAAAAATTATTTCGTAACTTAGATGAATAAGTAATACTAACTTAAAGCAGTTGGAGCGGTAGTAAACAAGAACACACAAGATTAGATTAAATAGGCGCCAGAATTAGACGAACCAACAAGCCCATTCCCAGAGAGACACCGGAACTTACGCCCCGGCCCTCTATGAGCTATTGCCATTATGTTAGTAGGATGTAGAGGGCTGGAGAAAAGAGACAAAAAAAGGGTTGAAGAATATCGGCCAAAGACACGATCATGAATGCGCACAAGCACGATCAAGAGAAGCTGATATGCGGAGCTTAGAAATGTCAGACTGTGTAGTTGGAGCGGAAAAGAGAAGAAGATGGATTAAGGTGGTCTCGGAAACTTTGGCCATTAAGAGTTTGTGACTCCTGGAGGAGGAGTTCTTAGCTGTGGAGGATGTCTCTTCCAATGTATGTCAAGACGATTTTTAAACGCGTTGACTCACTCCGTACCAACAATGTCGGAAGGGAATTATTCTAAATGCTGAATATGAAACACGGAAAGAACTGCCGAGTTAAGGTTGTTCTTCCAGCTTTATGCTTGAATTTTTTACCGCTGTCTCACAAGCGACGATTAAGGTCTCTTTCAAAGAGTCCTGTTGTATGTACGTCGTTGAAGTCATTCAAATAATTGAATGTTTCTATTAGTTGCCCCCTGAGTCGTCTTTGCTGGAGAGAGATCATACCCAGTTCTTTTAGGCGACATTCAACGGCTTTTTCGCAGCTGAGATATCAGTTTCGTTGCTCTGCGTTGGCTACCAGGATTTTACAGCAAATTCTAAGTGTGGCCGTACTCATGCCTTGTATAAGGGAATGATGATGTCCTTGGACTTTTATTCAAAATTTCTTGTAACGAATCCCAGTACTCTACTTGCTTTTTTACACTCTTGTCAACTTGCTGACTGTGTTGTAGTTTGTTTGTAATAATGATTCTCTAGTCACGTTGTTGGGTGACAGCAGCCAATTCCGTCCCGTTCATTTTCAATGGGGTTGAAAGGTTCACAAGCCCTACTTGCATTACTGAGCATTTATCGACATTAAAGCTCATCTGCCACGCTGCGCACCATCCCATGAGGTGGTCAAGGTCTTGTTGGAGCTTGGCTCTTCTCGTGGCAAGATGACATAGTTTAGTATCGTCCGCAAATTTACTGATTTTACTACAGATGTCAAGATCGAGATCATCGATATAAATGGAGAATAGAAGTGGGCCAAGCACGCTCGCTACCTTGTGGAAACCCTGGTGATACCTGCGTCCAGTCGCTCGTCACGCCTCCAAGCTTCAGTAGCTGCTGCCGACCCGTATGCACTGACTCACACTGACTCATGTTTAACGGCAAATGGCTCAGGTGAAATAGAAATCATCAGAGAATGAATAGATAGTGCCCAATATCACGATATACTTCAAACAGTACTGCAGAAATCTGCGGATGGGTCTTGGAAAAGGTTCATCTGTTGCAACAGGATGATGAACCCCCCCCCCCAAATATTTGCGTGGGGAATTCATTACTTCTTTGAAAATTTCGCTCACAGCAAAAGTACTGAACCAACAATACTGTTCTCCACTGAAGACGATAGCTAGCTTCTAGCCACGATCTGTAACATTGTGACATTATTCATGTCATTAATTAACCACCTTAGTAAGATACTGGCCTTATTTTCTCGGATAAAATCAATTCATAAGGATTCAACAACTTCGGATTCAATTATCTAATATCCAACCTTCTACCCCTCATCATCCAAACACAACGCAATGACTTCTGTAGCAAACGCTTCGCGCCACATTCAAACGACTCCATTACTAATATATTTGTTGTAGTAACGCCAACTTAGGTCAGAGTTGGTGGGATCAGTTCGTGGAGATCCTATCATACTTTGGTAGATCCATACACTTGCATGTTACCAACACAGCCCTAAACTCGAGTAACCGTTTTGTCACCGTCTTGGAAATGTTTGAATCCCTCTCGCATATCAAAGGCTATTCAAGAATAAATTGAAGACAATAAAATCAACGTGATACCATGGCCACAACAAAATTAACGTGATGCCATATCCAAATCAGTCTCCAGACCTGGATGCATTTGTGAATTTATGCGAAAATTTATATATATATATATATATGTATATATATATATATATATATATATATATATATATATATATATATATATATATATATATATATATATATATATATATATATATAGAATTCCATGTACCTGGAATGAACAAAGTTGTAATCACCTCATGAATCCAGCATTGCATATTGGGATAAGACTTTCGTTAGTCTGTATATAAAAGCTTTGTATAACTAAATTGCCGGGTGTAAACGATAAATTAGGACTTTTAAACTATATTATATTATTTTTCCAGGTAAGGTCTGTCCCTTTATCTGTTTAACGTTAAAATATTGGCTTTTGAGTTTCCAAATCTACAGTGTTTAACCGTTAAAAATGATTCAAGGCAATGAGTTTAATTGTAGAAATGAAATTGTAGTATTGTACAGCCCTGATAAGTGTGCATCAGAGATTATTAAGGTTGTGACGCCGTCCGTGCACCATTCCGTGATCAGGTGACTATTTCCGGTCACACCTTTTCCTGTCACACCTTGTCTGTCAAGCCTTCAGCTATAAAAGGGTTGACCCGCTTCCCGGGGCAGCTCACAGCTCCGTCGTAT
>LQNS02278078.1:14603105-14615281 GCA_001587735.2 Parhyale hawaiensis | reverse complement strand
AATAACGCATAAACAATTAAAAAGACCTGGCCTGTGGCCGAGAGATAAGTCATCAGCCGTAGCACAGATACGCCAGCTTCTCGAACTCAATAAAGCTCGAATTTTCTTGTATCTATTTGTGATGAAGAGCGTGAGACAAAAGGTAAGTAGGTACGTAGGTAGGTACTAGCGTATTAATATATAGATTGTATTTGTTCTTAAGCACTGCATAAATAAATGAATGAGACGTAACATAAGCCAGTAGACTTATTAGGTGGTTCTATTTCAATGCTTATATCCAGTATTACAGCAAAACTTTAAATGAATTAGGAGAACATACATAAGCGAAGTATCAAGTGAAGTGTGCACGGGGCACAAATATCATAAAGGAAATGGGCGAGGTCCGTAGGAGGGACCGATCCCACAGGTGTTCCCTCGATCCTTGTTCTTTGATCCAAAATTAAAGACCTGCGGTTCCAGAAAATAATAATCTAAAGTTCTTATAGCTGATTTGGAAAGCTGAAGTATTACGACACAAGACGCCGAAACATACTAACAGTCCGTTCGAAGGCCATTAGAAGAGAGGAGCCTATTGCTGCTTAACTACCTGAACAACCGTGGAACAGTTTTTCGTTTCTTCGTTGGTGAGGGAAAATTTGTTATCGATGATGTGGGTAATGGAAGAAACTCTTAGAATAGTTGCCTCGAATCCATTTGAAGTTTCCTTTGTCTATGCCGAGTAAAATCCCGCTTCTTAAAATTCAGCTTAATAATTTCTGCTGGTCAGTTACCAACGCGGTACAATTCGGCAATTATATTTCTTCGATTAAATTCCTTGCATTTAACCATTTTAAACGGTTAGTAATGTTTATTTATAAACCTAAAAAAATGAGTTCCATGTCTGGATAAGTACAGTAGTTGATGTGACGAACAAATGTGTGAATATTATTGCCACAACGATTTGTTAGAAAACTGTATCCATCATTGATTGATACCGAAAAATTATACAGTTTTGCTTTTAGGCAATAATCGGCAGCTGGCGAACTCTAGACTCTATTCGGAATTTCGAAAGCACGTTCTATGTACAAACGAACTGAAAACAAAGCGGTCTCAGAGAAGAAATTTGGAATAAAAAAGGAACCTGTTATTGTCAACTCTTCATCTTCATTCTTAAACTTCATGGCTAGATTTTCCTCCAGTCGAAAGCATTGTCAGATTTAATAATGAGAAGAAAATTGCTGTTGTAAAAAAAAAAATTAGCTTTGCCGCCTTGGACTAGAGGAGAACATCGAACCACTTGACTACGACTCGCTAATATTTTAAGTCTCAAGCCGTACATTGACGTTGTCTGAAGAAGGAATTTTTGCTAAATGACTGAAGTTCCGCACTTCTCTCTTTCATTCGAAAGACTATCTCGCAAACTTCGCTATGAACCGATCGACAGGGCAGGTGTTGACAGTGTTGACCAAGTACGCAGCAGTCTCAAACTACTCACATTTAGCGGTTTCAACAGTTTTAACCCTTTTTATAATAAAATCAACCACGATTTCATAAAAACCGTGCCAAATTTGAGTAAAGATGAATTCATCATTATCTTTCCATCGGACAGAGAGAATGGAATAGTAATTCTCGACAAAACTAACCACGAACAATAAGTGTGATGGAGCAGATTCTTCGGAAGTCAGAGTTATCCATGACTACTGGTTCAAAACTAATATTAAACGGGAAGACAAAATCAATCGATTTCCCTCCAAGCTCAAAAATGAAGGTGTTATTGATCAAGATTTGCGCAATCATCTGCATCAGTCCGGCTCTTAACCTAGAGTTTTTATGCACATCCTAAAGTCCACAAAAAACTTACACTTTAGCCCAATACTATCTGCAACCTATACTTGTGGTTACAATATAGCGAACTTTCTGATCCCAGTCATTTCCTATACTTGTGGTTACAATATAGCTAACTTCCTGATCCCAGTCATTTCCTATACATGTGGTTGCAATATAGCTAACTTCCTGATCCCAGTCATTTCCTATACTTGTGGTTACAATATAGCTAACTTCCTGATCCCAGTCATTTCCTATACATGTGGTTACAATATAGCTAACTTCCTGATCCCAGTCATTTTCTATACTTGTGGTTACAATATAGCTAACTTCCTGATCCCTGTCATTTCCTATACTTGTCGTTACAATATAGCTAACTTCCTGATCCCAGTCATTTGTCGAATAACGAAAATAAATTCACCGTGAACTGCTCCTTCTCATTTGTCAGAGAAAGATCTGCTCCACAGTTGACTCCAACGAGCGCTATGAACAGTTTTGATGTGAAATATGTATCCATGAAGCTAAATATCTTTGGCAGCAGTTTTCAACTTTCCTTTCGGCTGTGTTTAGGGTTACAACACAAAATCGAATACGTAAATAATTAAACTAAAGTAATTTATCTTATTCCACGACGGACGAAAGTATTACCTATCCAAGTCTTGGCGTGACACTGCATTTATTATTTATCCGTGTAAAACTGGAACCTGGCTCATTGAAACCTGGCTCATTGAAACCTGGCACATTGAAAGCTGGCTCATTGAAAGCTGGCTCATTGAAAGCTGGCTCATTGAAACCTGGCTCATTGAAACCTGGCTCATTGAAACCTGGCTCATTGAAACCTGGATCATTGAAACCTGGCACATTGATGAAACCTGGCTCATTGAAACCTGGCACATTGAAACCTGGCACATTGAAACCTGGCACATTGAAACCTGACACATTGAAACCTGGCACATTGAAACCTGACACATTGAAACCTGGCACATTGAAACCTGACACATTGAAAGTCGACCTGTGGTCAGTAGCGCTAGAATAATTGTGGCAGTGGAGTGCCGCCGTCAGCGCCACGAATGCGTCCGAGACACTCAGGGAATCTGCAACGGAGCATGAACCTCCAATTCTTGTATGTTCAACTGTTCAACCTCAACTTCACGGCTATTGTTGCTGCCACCGGCATCGCGAGTGGCATTTGGTAAATTCTTTACTGGTAAATTTATCGTCTGGCGTCTCTATGAAGAGGAAACAAACTTTCCTGGGCATCTGTGGCACTCACTTTATTGGCATTGTACTCTCCCCGCGTCGTATTTGTTTTACAATAAAATTCGTCTCTAATTCAAATGGACTAGCCGCGATCCGTGGAAATTCCATAGAACAGAAATGTCATCTTCATTTATACCTCGACCCGTAATTTAGCTATACGAAGTGTGAAATTATATTCAGAGTCAGATGGCACATCTATGACCTGTTAGTTATGACACCTTTAAACGAGCACATGTTCATACCAGAGACCGTATCAGTGATACGTTATTTTCTTCTCTCTACTACTGATAGCGTAGCTTAATTGCAAATGAACAGATAGAGGGATCGACGAATGGTATCTTCAAACAATAATTGTATTCACTATATTTTACATTTCTTTTTTCACTATATCCACTGCATGAAAATATATTTTGTTGTTCGCTAAGTTGGTTGGTCTCTCCGTCCCCATCCGTCTCCATCTGAGGGTTTAGATATGAGAAAATTCATTTAATTAACGGCAAGGGAACGAGGAAATTTAAGGTTTATATTTAGAGCGAATCAAATCTTTGAATATACTCGAGGCGCTACTCGTCGTCTTCCTCTTCTCTTGAGCTTGGTAAATGAAAAGCTTCTTTACTGTAAATAGCCTTGTGCATCCAATGCTTCACGTGTTGTCTACGTATTCTTTTTTCAACACTATATTCGTCACTTTATTCGGTTTCTATTTGAATTGTTTTTGATTTGTTCTCCTGAACCTTTTTTCTTCGGTAAAAATAGATTCACGAGATGACGCTGTCCACGGGAATTAGAATCCAAAATTGAATTTCAGATTTTCACTGCTTTAGTAAGCTTCATGTACTAATCTCTATAGCTAGGATACCATTGTCATTAAATTTTCAAACAACGTATGAAAGCTTTGCTGTAATAGCTAAAGCTCCTTAAATGTAAAGCTAGTACTGTACTTCTTGCAAGTTGAATGTTCCTCGATCTAATACTGATAACGTAACCCACCGACGGATGTATGGGTACAGCCAAAAATTCATTATATAATATAACACGGTTGTTGGTCGCTTACTTGCTCCAATGTTGGTCCGTCTCTCCGTCACGCTCTATGGAAATAAGATAGGAATATATTCAAGGGCGTATCGATCCGATGAATGTCAGTAAAGTACCCGAGTTGGAAATTTGAAGGCCCTAGCTCTGGATCTCCGGGCTTTGGATCCCCGGCTTTGGATCTCCGGCCCAAGGAGCTTCAATAGAGAAGGAGGGAGTCCTGCGGCCCCATGCACAGATTCGCCAGTGAATCAACCAAATCTCTTATGGCTGTGAGACGCGTTCATGAATCTGATTGGTGGAAGTGACGGAGGAGCAGTGAGTTTCACGGGGGAGCAGCAGACAAACCGAGTTATTGATATGCTATTGGGTGCATACGCGACTGGCTGCAGCCATAAGCGACTCTACTGATATGCGATTGGTGCATACGGCAACTGGCTGACAGCGATAAGAGACTCCTGAGCTTCACAGGCTAGGCTCCTGGCTCCCTCCTCTCTATAGAAGCTCCTTGCTCCGGCCTCTGGATCCCGAGCTCCATATCCTGGGCTCTGAATCCCCACTGTGGATCCCTGGCAGTTAGAGAAGCTCAGTCTCGCTTCTCAGTCTTGGAGTTTTCGTTCCTTGCGTGCATAATCCATTCATTCCGCTTATGCTTTCATTAGCTGGATCATATCGTAGCAGTTCAATCTTCACCATGAGCAGACGCCTTTTTATATTGAATTTGCATCGCCGCCAATTTTCGACGCTTGAGGTTCAACAATCAGTTGGTTGGTATGCGCGATACGGTGAGCCCTGGGCATTTCCACTGAATTATTTTGACGCAACTATATTTTCTTAATGCAGCTTAACGTTTGATGAATTCCAAGCTGATCTTCGCTGCATATCTTGTACTATCACAAAACTCATTGCTGTAGAACTTGCGTTTTACTAATGGAAGATCAGGCCTGCAGGGATGAGACCTATAATACAGCCAAACTTGTACTGGGAACCGTAACAATAAAAAGCTCAGTCACAAAATTTTGCCGTTATTTTTGACGGCTGGGCCCTCTAGTAGCATAATATTGTACACTAGGGTGCCTAGCTGTTAATAACAACGGTAATGAATGCGCATTTGCCCCATTGCTTGTGACTTTCAAACAATATGGCAAAAAATGACCTCAGGATGTGGCAGAAATTCAATTACAGCTGTATCCCAGTTACTGATTGCGTTTAAATTTATAAAATGAGTGTAAGGAGCAGAGTAATGTAGTGAAGATCTGATATTGATTTCTGATGTCTACTCTGCGTGAACAGCCTACCTTTAGTCTCGACCCTTTGGTGAAGACATTTTAAATGAAGCAAGAAGAATCAGCAGATTGGATCAAGAAACAAAGCAAAGGCAAAACGGACTGCAGTGATGCGTTTTACTGCAAGAAAAAATCACTGCTGCTGGGCAAAATGTGAAGCATTGGTATCAAAAGACGATATGCAGAAGAGAAGCTCTTCATCTCCCAAACTTGAAGGAAAAATATTAAGAAGTGCGTTAGAGCGTCTCAAGCATACATTCCAGAACATTTTTTGTTAGGCTACGGCTCTAGTTTCCTCTAAACTCATATTTTTGCCGTTCAGCTCGCGAATTTTCTCATATCTAATCTTTCATATCAGGACACATAGTCAAAGCAACCAACAAACTAAGAACTGCAGTATTATATATGAAACTGTTCAGAATAATAAGCTGAGAGCACCTATAAGTTTTACTTGTGTCGGTTTTCCATTATATTAGTTTATCAAAATTATTGGTGCTATTGTGGGAGCTTGTCTGCACGTCACGATTAACATCCCAAAACCTGCGATTAAATTGCAATGCAGTTGTTCAGTGTTAAAAATTTATACGCTGCTTCGTATAGCTACACATTAAAAACTCTGTCGCCTGTAGCTCTATGCCCAAGGATATGCAGAGTTTTCGTTCTGCAGTTTTGCTGAATTGATCATTAGCTTTGTTGACAAATCTAACTTGGAAGCTCACCGGAGCGCAAAATGAAGTTGGCAGATTTAAAGTCTTTGTTTTAGTATTCTTTCATGGTCCCAGGAGTCTATGCCGTTTGCTTTTGAGCTTGTTTGTATGAGCTCTACACTCGGAATATTAAAGTAGCAAACACGACCTCGCGTCGTTCGCTATTGAAGATAGTGTGAAGTCCAAAATTTGAAGTGATGCCTCACATCGTCCCATTTCAGGGCCTGTAATGAGCTTCCTCTCCGCTGCTGATCTGAGAGTTTCAGGTGATGCATCAGAGAGCGACTAATTTCATGGGCTCAAAGTATCGAGTCGCAGAGTATAATTTGATCCTCCCAGACGGTTTCCCTGATAATTGGATTAATTTTGACTGTCCAGTCTCGGCGATATTCTGTCATTTTGGCTTATCTAAACAAAGGATTTGTGATAAAATACTGAATCTGAGAGCAAACCCTTCGGCTGCATATAATATAGGACATCTGAGTTATATCCCTCGTACGCTACTGAAGTCGCTGTATCTCTCGCATATTTCTGTGTTTGCTTTTCCGACTCCCTTGTTTTTTGTTAATCATACCGTATGCCTCTGCCGTTTTCTTCCTTTAATTTCTGATCTTGTCTCCAAGCGCGATGATCAGTAAACTGCTGACTCAGCTGCATAATATTTTTCCATAGCGACTTGTGGAACGTCAATGGACACAAACTGAATGTTCCATGACTGTTTGTGTCGCTGAGCGTTATAGCTCCAGTTATTGTGGCTTTGCCCCATTTAAAACTCTGCACAGTGTTTCTGAACGACTTAATGTTTTCCGCCGTTGGATATTGCGTATTGAGGACCCAAGAATATGCTTTACACAATGCAGTTCCTTTTGCAAGCATTGAGTTGTACACTATAATTATTTATTCAGGGAAGCACTGATTTCTCGCTGACATAGTTGAAAATATATTAACTTTCCCTCTCATTTTGGGCTTACGTTAAGAGAGTAAAACGAAACTACTGCATCTATTAGGCTGTTGTGTTGTTGAGGGTGCGTTGAATCAATTGGTTGCAGCAATTTTTGTGTACCATTCTTCTTGTTTTCTTAATACCGTATGACGATAAAAAATAATACGGTTGACGCATGGCTTTCTGCACTGAGCGTGCATTGCCAAGCATAGCAGTGCACTGCAGGGGGACCATATAGGTTACTCTGGCCTCAGCTAGGTCTTCAGGAAGACTTTCGTTTATAGCCACTTTGCTTCCGTCCACTTTCGTACTCCAGCTGATGTTTTTTCTATTTTTCCTCTTCTTTCCTGACTTGCTGTTTTTATACGCTATGATCCTGTATGAGAACACCCTCGTTCATGGGTTCCACGTTTCTATCGATGTACTATAATTATGCCCCCTATTTCTTACGCTGATCGTTTTTTTTTGTGAAGACGGAAGCTGGAACTCTTCAATGTAATAATAGAAAACAGTATACTGGATCATTTGGAACAACTAGCCTACTCACACAGGTAAAATGTTAAAAGCTAATAACAATACGCATTCATTTTGATCACCTCATGGAATGGAGAGCAACGTGGCAGATGAACTCTAATGTCGACAAATGCTCAGTAATGCACGTACGGCTGGTGAATTCTTCCACCCCATTGAAAATGAATGGGACGAAATTGGCTACTGTCACCCAACAACGTGACTTAGGAATCACTATTACAAACAAATTACAACACAGTCAGCAAGTTGACAAGACTGTGAACATGGCAAGCAGAGTACTCGGATTCATCACCAGAAACTTCGAATACAAGTCCTAGGACATCATCGTTCCCTTGTACAAGGCATTAGTGAGGCCACACTTAAAATTTGCTGTTCAATTCTGGTCGCCACATCTCTGTAAAGATATCGATAACATGGAAAGAGTCCAACGCAGAGCAACGANCTTCGAATACAAGTCCAAGGACATCATCGTTCCCTTGTACATGGCATTAGTGAGGCCACACTTAGAATTTGCTGTTCAATTCTGGTCGCCACATCTCTGTAAAGATATCGATAACATGGAGATAGTCCAACGCAGAGCAACGAAACTGATACCTCAGCTGAGAAAAAAAATCGTATGAACGTCGCCTTAAAGAACTGGGTCTGATCTCTCTCGAGCAAAGACGACTCAGGGGGCAACTAATAGTAACATTCAAGTACTTGAATGGCTTGAACGGCGTGCCTACAACGGGGCTCTTTGAAAGAGACCTTAATGATCGCTTGCGAAACAACGGTCAGAAAATCAAGCATAAAGCTCGAAGAACAAACTTAAGTCAGCAGTTCTTTCCCTATTTCATGGTCAGCATTTGGAATAGACTACCTTCCGATGTTGTTTCTGCGGAGTCGGTAAACTCGTTTAAAAATCGTCTTGACATACACTAGGAGAGACATCATCCACAGCGAAGAACTCCTCCTCCACGAGTCGCAAGCACTTAATGGCCAAAGCTTCCCAGGCCATTTCAAGATGACTTCTTCTCACTTCCGCTCCATCTATATATTTAAGCTCCGCATATCAGCGGCTATCGATCATGCTTGCGTGCATTCATGGCCATCTCTTTAGCGGAGATTTTTCTCCTTTTTTATTTTTTTTTCTCTTTTGTCTTCCATTTTTTCTACTCTAGTTTCCCCAGTCTTCTACATCCTACTAACATAATGGCAATAGCTCAAAGAGTTTCGAGCTGTAAGCTCCAGTGTCTCTTTGGGAATGGGCCTCTTGGTTCGTCTACTGCCGCCCATCTAATCTAATCTAATCTAATTTAACCTTCGTTGCTGAAACCTCAACAACGCACTATTCGGCCACAACTAATCATCATGGAATCAAGTGGCAAGCACCAGCGTCAAATGACGATAAAAAAGGACTTTTTCGTAGTTCGATACTGTATAAATTTGTGCATCAAAATTTCAGAGCAATAGAGCTTTGCCGAGGGAAGGAATTAACATATAGTAACTGTGCTGCCGCTTTGAGGTGCTTATTCAGACCCTTTATTTGAAGTCGTCGTCACCCTATTGCCAGATGCCGCACTGCCAGGACCCGTATAGTGCCGTGATTGCGCACCAATACCTAACATTTATCCCGTTCTCCTGTAACAGCGGTACTGACAGCGGACCCTCAACATACCTCGACTGTGAAGAGAAAGAAAGGTTTTGTCGCCAATTTTTTGTTTTCTGATTCAAGACCTCAAAAATCGAGGGGTCAGTTGCCCCAGGGGAGCGCGAGTCAAAGTGTTGATGCTCAAGTTTCAAATTGGGCTTGGCAACAACCCCTTGCTGCTAAGCAAATGAATATTTATTGTGTAATACTGAGATGGAGAACAAGCTGTTCATTGGGATATAGTGCGAATTTTGCAATACGCGGGACTTGATAAACACAAAAACATATTTCTAAGTCCCAAAGACTGGACGTTACAGTGTTTGATTGTTCCGTAGCTTTTGATACAACAAACCTTTGCTATGTTTCTTCATGGAGAGTTGTTTCATTAGTTATTACTTTACTGGTGAAGCAGCACCAGCTGTATACGAGCAGAGTCGTTGTTGAAGTAGCGCTTAGGGAAATAATTATACGCTCTTAATGGTTGAGTACCATGTGTATTGCAAGGCTTGAAGCCCAGAGCCCTGCAGCGCTCGTGGGGCTGCCGGTAATTAAGTGCCCGGCAGGTTGATGATGAGACTGTTACATCTTTTGCATCTGCAGTTCTAGTCTGCGTATCGCTGCACGACGTATGTTCTGGTTATTGGGTCGAGTATAAACCCAGATTATGCAGCTAAGGTTAAGTTCTTCCATCCCCCCTTATAGATGTGATACGTTTCGGCGTCAATAGGTTGTATGTGGGCCATTTTAGTGGTTCTAGACTGTCGCCCATTCTTATTGTCTCACCCCAGCTTCGCTTAATTTGCGTCAGAATCTTTCAGGAAATCCATAATAATTGCAAAATCCGTAAGATACGAAGAACTCTTAGTGTATTTATAATTTTATAGCTATGTGTTTATAATGCTGCTTTTTAATAACGTAGAACTTAATAAAACATATACTAAGCCGACGAAAGTTTTCGAAAATAACAGTTAGTGAGTTAATAAAGTAAATATTTTTACTTCACCTTGTGTGTAAACAACGGCCCTTCAGCTCTGAACAATTCTCACAGCGAAATCGACTTCATCCAAGAATAGGCACCGTCAGTTCATGACCAAGAGCGGGCCATGAGCGACGCAGCTGTGTCAAGTTTTGGCCAAAGAAGATGAATTCTGTTCGGCTGCAGATACGTTAACTTTGTTCAGTTGTTTTGTACCACATAAATAAATCTACTAAAGAGGGAACTTTTAGATCATATACGCTTATTCATTCGCGATCTCAGTAGTATATTATTTGGTCCCACTTCCTATACTTTCATTCAACTGGTGTTGCTGTCCCTTCGACGACCAATTTTACTATATGTACCGAAAAAAAAGACAGGCAGCATTGAGGTAATGGCTATAGGTGAGAAACTTAATCTGCTAGCTGAATGGTATTATGAAAAAGTGTGTCGAAAGCCATATTGTAATGCTATAGTTCGTATAACTCACGTTGTAGTTTGTCATCACCCATCTTCCGAACCAAGAATGAGCGTGATCCCTGTTCCCAGACGTATGATTAGCTTGATGTATCGTGTGCTATTATTAAATGCAAAACGTGTAAAATTAAAGACCACAGTATATCTTTGATGAGAACGTTGGGAACTACGTAACGTGCACTACGCGTGAATTCTCTAGTAGAAAACTAGAGTTCTCATAAAACCCATAGTCCGTAACACTACACAGCCTTACGCGACAACGCTCGATGAAACCTTGAAATACATGTGACTGAGCGCTGGCCATGGTACAGTAGAAGCCGGTTACTTGCACTTCTAAGGGAACAGCATCAACCAATAGGAGAGCTCCTTTTTTTATTCCGCTCGTGACGTCACCCAGGTGCATGGCTACGGCAGCGAGGCGCAAAGCTGCCATTGCCAGCCGTACAACAGGGGCCGCCCCAGTATAAAGATATTCTCGGCCGTGTGCTTGTGAGGAGTGTATTAAGAACTCATTGCCACTTGCAGCAATCCACGATTGGAAATTGGATGAAGGAAATTGAAAGAAATCAAAATCCTCCCTATCTCTGGATTTATTATTGTAATTTATAAAGCGACCCTTTCGGACTCGTGTTGGGGTCATTGCGGTTCATTGCTCACTGATGTCGCACAACTGATGCAGCTATTGCGTGACCCAACAGGGGGTCCTTCAAGCCTTGCTATTGGTTCGTGATGACGTAAATGCCCGTGACGTCACTGAGGTAAATTGCTGCCATAAAGACTGGTGTGAAAGTACCTGCTTTTTATTTACCGTGGCGCTGGCACATAAGGTGTGCCGCACACTGTCTCCTGTACATCCTCGCAGTCGCTCTGCCGCAGCGGGTCGTAGAAACAGGCTCTGGAATGGTCACTCGAAAATTCAGAAAGTGCCATTATTTTTGCTTTGATGGAATATTTTTGCAAGCGAAAGACTTGTTGCTATTCATTCCGAAAGAGTAGGTAATGTATTAACTAAAGTTTTTCAATGATTTAGAATGTTCTGATGAGACAAAATTTATATTCATTTATACGAAAATAGGACATATTATTCTCGGACAGAAAAGCGACTCCCTCTGCCCATACTTAATCCAAGCAGAGTATCTTTGTTTAGGTGACCGGACACATGCGCACACGACAAAACCGCACATTGACAAAAGCGCACACGACAAATACGCACCTACTATTTTATCGTTTCACATGCTTCCTAGATGGCGCTGCCCTGCGAACTGGAAGACTACGAATACAAAGAATTGCTAGAATTTCCTCATGAGTTTCTAGAACTATTACCCTTCGTGAGAGGTCGTGAGGTCGGCTGTGGGGAATTGAATAGGCCAAAAACAAGCATACGTTATAAATATATGTATTGTGTTGTTTATCCTGTCAATTACTGTATTTGATTTCATCAAATGGTTGCCCATGCAAATTGTTTGAATTCAAGGTTAGTGGTTAGCAGCGTGAATGATAAGAGTGATAAATTACCTCAGGAACGTAAAAT
>LQNS02278078.1:14589553-14602105 GCA_001587735.2 Parhyale hawaiensis | reverse complement strand
TATCACTTTCAATGGAGCTTCAGAGGAGCACCAGAGCCTCCAACCTGGGCTAATTTCCGCCTATCTATTTCGTTAAGAGCGTGACACCAAACATATAAATATATAAACACACGAAGGCTATTCTTAGTATTAGATTAGAGGTAAAGCCTAATAACAAGCAATGATTAATTGCTTATATATTTCGGCGTGGATGGTAGTAAAATCACCAGCAGCAGCGGATACATTGGCCGACTGTTTTACGGCTCCAGAATGATCGATCTGGCGCCTCGGTTGGGCAGTTTCCTTCGTATACTTTCCGCCATGAAGCTACGTCAGCCTCACTGAGCATTTCTAGTTTTAATGCTGTTAGAACTATTTTGACATAAAAACTACTTACAGAGAATGCTAGGCACGTTAAGAGTAACAGATGATTAACTTTTGTTGTGAGGATGAGTTGCTCTCCTCTTCAGGTCATTTCTTTCCCTTCCTACCGGTAGAAACAGTAAAGATTATCCTTACTTGTGCTATAGGAAGTGCTGCCAAGCGACTTCTCTAAATGGACTCAGCCTTTACAGGGATTGTTAGGTATGTTAGGAGGAACAGATGATTAACTTTTGGTGAAGATATGTCCATCCGTTCGTTTGCTTGTCTGCCTTATTTTTTTCAATGCTATAACTCAAAAAATTATGGACGTATATTTACGAAATTAGCATCAGTTGTTGGGTATATAACAAAGAGTAGATGACAAAATTTTGTAATGATCCGTTTGTTCGTTCGTTTGACACGGTTTTTAATTTTATGCTTGTTAGTACAATAACTCAAAAATTAATTGATGGATCTTTATAAAATTTATAGGGGCTATTGATGATGTTCAAAGACATAAATGATTGAATTTTGAGGCTGATCGGTTTTTTCGTCTGTATGTTTGACTCATGTTTGTCTTAATGTTTGTTTGCAGCATGACTCGAAAAGTTATGAACGGATCTGCAAGAAAATTTTGCAAGCTGTTATCACTATCAAAAGGCACAAATGATTATATTTTGGAGCTTATACAAAGAAAATTTTGGTTTCAGACCCAATTTGAATTTTTTGCTACCGTTGCCTCGCTTGGCGGAGGTATGCGCTCTCAGAGTGCTCTAGTTGTGCTTTTAATTATATTTCGGGTGGGATTTTGAGCCCCAGATATTGCACAAGCCTACGTAGAGCACCTCGAGGATATTTGGACACCGTCCAGGTGATGTTATGCTCGCCAGTCAGCCCACGCGTGCAGAACCACTACGGTACTTGTTACCTACCATTGGGTTGCTGCTGGCAATCAATAGGAGAGTCAGAAAAGCTTTAACGCTGCAGTAAACGTAAGTGCTGATACCTGTTTTTTCTCATTATTTTAATAAGAGTTCAGTTACAGATTTTTGATTAATTTAAATTTCGTGTCGGTGGCATTCAAATGTGCCCTGACACTTTGTTAGACAGCTTTGATTCCCGCATTGAACGGCCATTAGAATATTTTGTTACTGCTGCCTGGTCATCATCTCAGCTTTGAATGCATCATTCATAAGTCCGCTTAGTCCTTTCCAAGGGTTCGGCTACATGCCATTCACGGTTACAGTAATACACATGTTCCAGAATATTTTAGACGCGGTTCGCAACGATGCTTTGAAATCTTTGACATATTGAATACAACTAAAGACAGACAAGTCGTCTGTAATAGTCGAGCTCTTGCTTGCTTTGAATGTTAGTGCTGAATGATCTGTATGTAGCCGCAAGTTGTTCCAGGATCTTTCTTGTACTCGGCATTCAAAGAGGGGAACATTATTCTATCTGGGCAATTTTTACAATGAGCGAATATCGCATTTGCTTCACTCACCAATTCATTTTTTCCACGGCAAGAGTTCTGGCATTGTCTTCTAAAGAAGCATCATCTTCCATTCTCACCCCCAGATCTGCTGCAATTATCTTTATTCCGTTTCGCGCATAAGTATCACAACTTACATATGCTGTGGACTCAAGAAGTGTCGTATGTTTTTCATGTTTTAGAAAGTCATGTCAGTTTTCACCAAACTCTGGAAGATGATTGTCAAATGTAGTTGAACAGTGTGCACATTTTTCACTGATTGTAGAGCAGCTCTCCTCAGGGGGATAGCTTGACGCATCCTAACCTTGCCGGACTATCTATGAAACTCATGACCACAAGGGCTGTTCTGAATACTTTTTCCGCAAAGAATGGTGAATCTGGTCGTCGGCCCTGCTGATAAGGTTATTAGTTTGTAGAGTTAGGTAGGTCCTCTATATTTACATACTTCCTTTCTGTTTCGTGAGGTGGGCTGGTCTTGTGGTAAGCGAACCATCCCAGGAGAAAGCTTCCTATTTGCGTGTTGGGGCCAAGGAAGGGAGCTCTTCGCACAACTTTTTCTTTCTTTTGTTACCTCCGCCAAGGAAGTTATGTTTTCGTCGGGTTTGTCTGTCTGTCTGTGTGTTAGTGTGTCTCTTTGTCTGTCACCAAGATAACTCAAAAAGTTTTGGACGGATTTTTCGAAAATTACAGGATTTTTAGGTATGTTAGGAAGAACAGATGATTAACTTTTGGTGAAGATATGGCCATCCGTTTGTTTGTTTGTCTGCCTCATGTTTCTCAATGCCATAACTCAAAAAGTTATGGGCGAATTTTTTGTGAAATTCATACTAGTTTTTAGGTATATCACAAAGAGTAAATGACCAAATTTTTCTGATGATCCGTTTATTATTATTATTATTATTAAAACTTCACGCTTGAGCTCCCACGGTCAGGTAATATAACCCACGTGAAAGATCTTGCAACACCGGGAAGCCCAAAATGCTGCTAAAGGAAAGCCAGCAAAAAACCATTAACAGCTGACTTAAACGCCTGCAGGCCAATACGACCAAAAGCCGATGCCGGCAACAAATTCCAGACCTTAACCGACCAGGGCACGAAACACCGACAGAACTGATTAGTTCGACATCTGACAGCGTCCAAAGTGAAAGAGTGCGCTCCGCACGCAGCACGAGTCGCTCTCCTAAAAACCTTGAGGGCAGGGAGAGAAGAATACAACCAATGCCTCTCATTATTGTACACTTAATAAAACATACATAGCTCTGCTACTCTCCTCCTGTGGGACAGGTTCACTAAATCATTATCAGCGCACAGCCTGCTGGCTGAACTAACAAGTCGATCCAGCAGACGCAAGTGAGTGTCAGCAGCTGAAGCCCAGACCGGTGAGCAATACTCGAACACAGGCAGCAAAAACGCATAAAAACATCTGTGGGCAACCTGACTATCACCAAACACGGAATTCACCTTTCGTAGGAGCCCAATCTTAGTGGAAGCACTGTTTTTAATTTGATACTTGTTAGCACAATAATTCAAAAAATAATGAATGGAACTTCATGAGTTGTTAGTAGTGTTAAAAGACATAAATGATTAAATTTTAATGCAGATCGGTCCGTTCGTTTGTATGTTTGCCTCATGTTTGTCATAACGTTTGTTAGCAGCATAACTCAAAAAGTTATGAACGGATCTTCAAGAAAATTGCACAAGCTGTTTTTGCTATCAAAAGGCACAAATGATTAGACTTTGGAGTTTATACAAAGAAAATCATGGTTTCAGAGCCAATTTAAATTTTTTGCTACCGTTACCTCGCTTGACGGAGGTATGGGCTCTCAGAGGGCTCTAGTTTCCTTCTCTTTTCGTCTTTCGTCTGTTCGCGATGCTTCACGCCTAATTTTCACCTACAGAGTTTCTGGCAGGAATGTCGAGACAAAATATTCCTACTGATAAAAAAAAAAATACTCACCTAATCTTTGACTGACCTGCACCTGACCGATCGTAGTTGTGCCTGAGATGATTAAACGTCCAAGATAGCGATAAAAATCATGTACAGCAGCTGATATTCTTGCATCGTCAGCAACTGAATAAGAAGCCGCTTAACTCCATCCATGTCTTGAGTCATTTATCCTGTTGAAAATGCGTATATAAACGCTACATATAGTACATATCGCGGTGCCTTCCGGTGCCGGTATCTAGAAGGTTGTTCTTGAGAGTTACACGCTAGGTTCTGTTGACAAAAATGCTCAATCCACTGAAGATAATTCCCACGGTACCCATTCAGGAGAATTTCATTATCAGAATTGCGCAGTTTATGTTGATATTCGCAGTGGTAATATGCTTCATTGCTGCTCTTGCATCTTGGAGGTTAAGAGTGTGCTTCTCCGTCGGGTGCACGTAGGTGAATTGTTGCGGTGCCCGGATTGCAGCTTCGACGTTTCTGAAATTCTTGTCCATTGCAAAGGCACAGACCCTACCAGAATGTAGGTGATCTGGAAGTCGCACTTCTGTTTTTGACGCATAGCTCTGGCCATTTATGGTGGATTGCATCCGGGCACTATAGAGCGCTTCTGCATTCATGAGCATCACGAGCCAGTGCAACGAATATCATTGTTGATGTGGGCGGTCAAGGTGACCTTGCCTGCATCAAAATCCAAGTATATCATATTCAAACTCTATCCTTGACATAGAGAATTCAAAATTAAATAAAGTTATTTCAACATTTGTGAGGTTCAGGAACGCTTATACAAGATAACCGTGTTTTGATTTGTGTAGATCATTTCTCTCTAATAGCGGACTAAGTGTTAACGGAACATCGTTTCGAACATTTTTTACAACATGGATTTTTGAAGAGCAAAGTGTGCAGTCGACTGGATCCATGTTGTCTTCGACTTTCGAGAGAGAGAAAGAGAGGTGTCACTCTTGCGTGTTTGCAGGTGCTTCATCCAATGACTTACTCGACATAACGTTCGGCTAATAAGCGATGCTCAGCTTGCACATTTTAACACGTTGGCCGCTATGTGCACCACATACTCTCCACAGCATCATAGGAATACTATTACCTATGTTAGCAATGACTGCCATCGTGCTAAGGATTATCGCAGAGATATTATCTGCTCCTGGCGCGCTATTGCCACCCGGATTATTGGTGCCCAGCTCGATGTCGAGCTTCATTGATTCATAGTTCGGTAAATAGTTATGAGCTACATGTAGTAACGCAATTTCAGGACTCGGCTGATCTTTTTCCCCTGAAACTTTGTTATTAACGATCCTTATTTCGTTCACTCTTTTGTTCGCCAGCAACACTAGAGCAATTTTCGCTAAATTATGCTCCTATATGAGGTTTCACCGGAAAGAGTAATTCGATGCATAAGTGATGAAGTATTTTCTGCATTCTTTCATCTTGAGATGGCTTGTAAATATATGGTCATTTTTCCCTGTTCTTCTTTATTCTGGGCTTGTGCAGGTCTCACTGAGTTATCCCAAAAATTTGTAAACACATGCAAGAACTTGAAATTTTACTCGCCAAAGAATAACAAACCAAAATATTATTCCTCAAAATAAAGACCATCATTTCCAAGACTTTTTGGAATCTGATAAGGCTCAGTCTGGACTGTAAGCTGAATGTGGCAAAACATCAACGCCGTCCAGCTCTTCAAACTTGTCTTTGGTTTGGTCTTCTTCTTGGCGGTGTGCGGCTTAGGATTGTCCTGCTGCATCAAAGGGCGTTTTCGCTTGATCAGAGCCGGGTACTTTTGTATCCACTTTTCACATAGTGAAAAATTAAAAAAAAAATCAATTCTCCCAAAGTGTTTACGAACTGTTGGGGCAACCTAATAGTACGATTTCTTCCAGTATTTCTTTGTACTCATTATATGTCGCTGCAATACAAACAGCATTTGGTGAACTGCTCTTTTTTCAGGTAAAGTAAGGTTCATTGGCTTCCTCCCTCTCTGCCCTCTCCTCCTCTCGCTACACCTCCGGATACGGAACAGAGTTTTGGCAGTTCTCAATTTCGTCGAAATGTCTACAATTATGAAAACAGCCCTTCGACTACCTTCTCCGCTGAATCGTACCCGATATGCTCAGACGGCCTGTAGTGAAAAATAAAAGAAAATCTCAACACCGAATTAAAGGGGGAGCCAATTTATGCATTCAGAAATCGTTCACAGGCTATTGATGCTAAGATTACGCATATGACCAAATACTAATTGAGTAGTTAATTACTGTTCGAATTGTTGCGTATTATAACAGACTGCAGTTTGTTGTGATAATCCGTATTGTGTATTGGTATTTTACGCTGTGTACATAATCTACCGCATTGATGCCATGTCACTCACGTTATAGGTTGAACAAAGTATTGACTTAACTGTGAAACATTGGTGCCTGAATTTCACTGTATTTGCTCACTTTAAATCTAGTTTACTTACCTGAGTTTCTTAATGTGATCTTTGATTGTCTGACTGTCGCCGTTATTAGGATAAATGTGGATGACCCATAGAAGCTTCCATTGTCCAGAATATAGCGTACCTGCCCTGGAACCGAAGCCATCTGTCTTCCTTTGTTGCCTCCGTCGCTCTTAAGTCTCCTTCCAGGAACTCTGAACCGGCGCTCTAAAGGTTCCATAATTGGGAACAAACAAGGCGAGTCTTTACCATTACCAGGCCCCCGTGGAGCCGATACTGGAGCATGGATTTCTAATTTGGCGCTTTTATCTTTTGGCTTTGTGAAGATGAGCTTAATTGTAGTCTGCTTATGAAAACCTTTGGCGTGGAAATCATTGGTGGACGATGGCTATTGATCATGAAGATCGATGACGCCTAAGAATACTTTGCTCGTGACCGCAGGTATTGTCGGTAAGTTGACATTTAATGATTTTGAATTACAATAGGCTGGCCTTCTGAATGATTGAGCGTAGCTGAAAGAAAAACATGTCACTTGATCTCATGATGCGCGAAAGCCTCTGACCATGTAGAAAAGAGCTAGCATGGTAATCCAAACGATAAAACACGGCGAAGACGAGACGTGTCTCTCTTTACAAAGTGGAACTGTGCACGGCTGTGCGTATAACAATGTCAATTAAGAATTTAGAGTAGTTCCAGGTCGCTTCATAGGCGCAAGGCTTGGTCTTCGTACTCCTTCATGATGAAATATTCACTTCAAGTGAGATGCTATTTTTCTTAGTTGGCATGGATCTGAAACGTGTGTTTGATACCTGATATAAGCGGTTTTCAATGGCTAAAATTTTGCTACGCTCTTTTACGTCTAAGGTAAATTGGTTGACACAGTCAACAGACAAACGGAGGAACAGATCATCTAAAAAATTTAGCCATTTGCTTCTTGTAATATTTTTCACGCTTCCTTCATATATCATAAAATTCCTAGCTAGAGAAACAAAAGGTGAAACGGATCTTCACCAAAGGTTAATCTTCTGTTCCTCGTAACGAACCTAACGATCCTTGTAAATTTCATGAAGATCTTTACATAAATTTTTGACTTGTCTTGGTGTCAAACACAGAGACAAACAGTCAAACTTCGACAAAAATCTAACCTCCTCGGCGGAGGTAAAGATCCAATAATACCGGGTAAATGTTCAGTGGAGTCACTGATAATTGCGAAACTTCATTATAGGCCAATTACGCATCAAAATGGTTGGGAAACATTGCCATGGGGTTGACCGTAAATTCATCGAATGTAACTTCTTCTGGACTGATAAATTCATCAACTGGTTCTGTCGCCTCATTAAATTCATCTCGGGTAAATTTACATGAAGTAACCTACTGCTTATACTTCCTTTAAGCACAATTTTCAGTGTAGACATCATGCCATACAATATAATTTTATATAATAACTTATTTCTTAGCTATGTAGCTATTAAACTCTAAGATATTGATTAACTCTGTTGTGCACACAATGACCTCGTTTATTTGATTTCACATAAGGCGTGGGGGAATTATTCTCACTCCATTTCTGTTTATCCATCGATTGTTTTATTGGTATTTGGATGGTCGTCGTCTTTCCAGTTACGACCCATTACGAGCCAATCTTGGTTCTATTTACGCTGCTTTTATTGGCAATTAATTGAAGGAATGGGGAGAATAAATCTGCTGCTTTCCATATTGAGAAAACTTGGTGCATTGTAAATTACATTCAAATAGCAGCATTCTCAGGTCCATTTTCGTCCGTTTTATTTTGCACTTGTAGTTTTAACTTCCTAATCTCATAAATATATTGCTTTAGGTACTTTGGGTTAACTTTTGCAACTGAAAATATGGTCAATACGAAATTAACGCTAGTTCAACAGTACAATGACGTGCATTAAGGGAAATTATAAAAAAACAAAAGTGTTATTGTACATTGATGTATTTGTATCAGGTTGCAGGAAAAGCTCTGACCCTTTTTATATTGAAGATTTTCGTGGGATATCAAAGGAATTGTTCATTATGAGCTTATAGGAGACAACCAAACAATAACTTCTGAAGTGTACTGTCAGCAGCTAACCCGGTTAAAGACAGTTTTGCAAGGGAAACGAAGTTCGGTGGTAAAAAGAAAAAATGTGATTCTCTACCTTGACAGTGCCGTACCCCACACTTCAAGAGCGACTTAGAAACTCATAGATGAATTTGGCTGAGAAACTTCAATTCATCCATCAAATTCTTCCGATCTTCCTCCAACAGATTTTTATCTCTTAGAAGCTCGCAGAACCACTTATCAGGAAAAAAGTTTAGTAGCTTCAAGAAAGGGAGTTGTTATGAACTAGCTTCCTTTTTTGAGTAAAATACTATATAAAAATAGTCTCGAAAAGCTTATTGGGGATGAGAAGAGGCCATTGATATGAATGGCGATTAGGCTGATGATTAAAAAAAGTTGCATTTTACCTAATCCTTATTTCCATTGAAGAACAATAATAGGGACGGAACTTTCGCTGTGATGAAAATAGACAAGTCAAAGTTGGACCAGATTACAGATGATGGCGAAAGTAAGTATGCCTCACAATTTAATACGCATTCTTTCTTTGCTAAGTTTGACTTCACAATGTCGACATCACAATGTATCACTTAGCCTTTTCGTGGTTCCCGATTTCTACATAATTCCCCACTTCAAAATTTGCTCTCATTTTACGGCGAGTAATTTATGTTAATTGTTAACGAAATAAATGGGAAGATATCTTTCAGAGTGTAGTCACAGTTCATTTACAGAAGATAGTTGTGTCAAATTTGGGTGTATGCGCTGCCCTCCTAAATCCCAGGTTTGTGACGTCTAAATTACGTCACGCCACTGGAAATATCAAACATTCCTCGCTGCTACAGTGGCGTGATGCAATTGTTACGTCACAAACCTGAAAACTTAGGGGCGTATCGCATACACTCAAATTTGACACAACTATCTTCTGTAAATGAACTTTGAGTGTAGTATGGCTATACAAAGGAGCGAAAAAAAAATATGATTTTCTTGCCGTAATTATTTTTCTCAAGCTAAGTCTTTTCTTTTGATGATACAGCGTTCCATGGGGTGGAAAAGTTTCAATTGAAGTAATATAATTATGGATCAGCGATGCGAAGACGGAGCTCGTGTGTTCAGTGATACTTAACTGCCAGCTAAAAATGAGAACTTCTATCATTGTATGCAAGCCAACGGGAGGATGGAAGGATTGCGCGGATCTGCAGAATCGAGACCGAGGGATTGCACATTCTCGCGAAACAAGACACTGTAACTTCTTGCTGCATTGTAACATAAGCATTTCGTCTGTGCTGCATTGTCACATAACCATTTCGTCTGTGCTGCATTGTCACATAAGCATTTCGTCTGTGATGACGTAACTTGAAAATTTGTCGTTCACTGAATTTACTGCCAGCAACCCTGCATTCCGCTGGATCTAGCGGGCATCTATTTATAGCACAAACCAGTGCATGTAATATTTGCCTATTAGGTATGCAATCTCGCTGACATGACGTATACGTTTACTTTTGTTTAGGAAAGTTGGCACGTACAGCGAATTGATGTCATCGGAATTTCTCCGCTGTCATTTTGGACAAGAAATACGAGTCGAGTGCTTGTATGATGAAAGTAGCGTCTATTAGCATTGTTTTGCATCAAATGCAGCAGTTATGTAACATCCTTTGTTACGGGAGTCGCCTCACCTCCGAGTGACCACCCATTGGTTGTCTTTCTTTCGCCAAGGCCTTCCGACATCTTTCTTTAGTTTTCACTTTACTTTTTTATAAATCTATACTGGTAATAATTACCTCCACCAAGGGAGGTTATGTTTTCGTCGGGTTTATCTGTCTGTCTATTTGTCTGTCTGTCTGTCACCAAGATAACTCAAAAAGTTAGGTATGTATGTTAGGAGGAACAGATGATTAACTTTTGGTGGAGATATGTCCATCCGTTTGTTTGTTTGTCTGCCTCATTTTTCTCACTGCCATAACGCAGAAAGTTATGGATGGACTTTTATGATATTAACACGAGTTGTTAGGTATATAACAAAGAAAAATGACCAAATTTTGCTAATGATCCATTGGATCGTTCGTTTGTCACTGTTTTCAATTTTATGCTTGTTAGCACAATAACTCCAAAAATAATGAATAGATCCTTATGAATTTATAGGGGTAGTTAATAATGTTAAAAGACATAAATGATTAAATTTTAGTGCAGATCGGTTCTTTCGTTTGCATGTTTGACTCATGTTTGTCATAACGTTTGTTAGCAGCATAACTTAAAAAGTTATAAACGGATCTTCAAGAAAATTGCACAAGCTGTTACTACTATCAAAAGACACGAGTGATTCGATTTTGGAGTTAATAAAAAGAAAATAATGGTTTCAGAGTCAATTTAAATTTTTTTGCTACCGTTACCTCGTTTGGCGGAGGTATGCGCTCTCAGAAGGCTCTAGTTAATATTATTTTTGTTTTGTTACAACAGTTGTACAGCTATTGATCCGTTATAAGAACATCCTCGTGCATGGGTTGCGCTTTTCTAACAACATACCAAAGGTGCGGCAGAATGACCCGACACGTACGTTTGAATGTCTAATAAGAGCGTTACATGATAAAGAATAAACAAAACAAATTTGTTTTTATATGTGGAACTATAAAAAAATTAATTTTACAAAATATATTTATAACAATATTCGTGAAATTTCCGTAGTGCACATTAATCACTTTTGGTATTTCTGTTGACATATTTAGGTAATAAGGGGCACTCTTAGATGTTTTTCACGAGTAAAGTTTACATCGCAAATGCTCAGTTTTCGAGATACTAAACTTTGAAATTCCCATTGTTTTTCTATGGGAGAAAATAACGGGCGACCCCAGACAAGCGAAATTTAGGTTAGGTCACGCTAGATTAGGTTCAGTTAGATTCGTATGGGATCGCTAGCAAGTCTTTAATGATGTCGGTTATTTTCGTGTCTTTTGTTTTCGACTGCCTGCAAAATTATAAAACCCAAAATACACTTTTCTAATGACGTTTTTTATGCTCTTCACAACGACGAAAATGAGGACATGTCCTCATATCATAAATAGGGGTACCTATCTCTACGTAAAGATGATGTGAAAAAAATTTACGGACCCATCTCGTGGGTTACTCGACAGATAAACGCCAAAAAATATTTTGATGCTGCCACCTTCTACCACCCTAGTACAGAAGGCTAGCCAGCAATGAAACCATGGGTTAGGCCAAGAACCTTGTAGGTTAACAGGCCTTTTTAGTGTTTTAAAGACGTATAGTGACTTTCAATTTTAGGAAACCAGGCCCTGCCTCCTAACCTACAAAGTTCTCGGCTTAACCGATGGCTTCGTTTGTTGGTTAGCCATCCGTTACTTAGCGTCTATCTTTCATTGGCCTTAAATAGCGTAAATCTTTGATTGGTCTTACTTAGCGTCATCATTAACGATTGAAAAAAAGAATATTGCGTTTTTTAACAAATAGATATATACATAAGAAATATCGATCTCTAAAGGTTCATAACATTTTGGTTTTATTTGTAAAGAACGTAAAATACTGCATTGGAAACGTGTATTCTGTTTTCGTAATTCTGCGGGCAGTGAAACCGAAAAGACCCTTATTTTTCCCATACAAAAACAATGGGAATTTCAAAGTCTAATACCTCGAAAACTAAGAATTTGTGATGAAAACGTTATTGATGAAAAATGTCTTAGAATGCCTTATTTAATCTATATAGGTCAACAAAAATACCAAAAGTGATTAATGTGCACTTCGGAAATTTGACCCACTATTCTCTTTGTGGTTGCGTCCGTCCATTCGTTCGCACGTTACGCTTTCAATATTAGGGAAGGTTCAACCTGCAAGACGCTCTTCAGCCATAGCTGTGCTTTTACCGCTTGGTAAAAAAAATGAAGAGCCGATATGAAGAATTGGAATCAAATTTATTCGCATCATATCTACTGCTTTCCATTTTTTTCAGCCGTATAATAGTCACGGTGACCGGACATATGCGCACACGACAAATGCTCACAGTGACAAAAGCCCACACGACAAAAGCCCAAACGACAGATGCGCACACGACAAAACCTCACAGGGACAAATGCGCACATTGACAAAACCGCACACGACAAATGCCCACAAGACAAATGCGCACCTACTATTTTTTTCCGTTCTACTGCTTCTTAGATGGACCTGCCCTGCTAATTGAAAGACTACGAATACAAAGAATTGCAAGAATCTTCTCCAGCGATTCTAGAACTATTACCCTGCGTTAGAGGTCGTGT
>LQNS02278078.1:14503112-14522162 GCA_001587735.2 Parhyale hawaiensis | reverse complement strand
GGAGAGGCTCGGGCCTAAACCGCTTCCCTCCTAACACTCTTCCGCCCTCATCCGGACCTTTGAAATGCTCTGCAGAAAGAGCGCCCCTGCGAGAGGCCAATGTTTTGTGTTTGTGGGGCTCGGCGGGTTGTGGTTTCGTGTTATTGTGTTACGCTCACTGCCTGAATATCTCGGCTGGTGTGCCTTGCTGAGCCTTTGCCTCCTCCCCCCCCCCAGTTGTGTCGCGTGTCGTAGCCAACCCTGTGAATGTTCCGTTCTTAGCTCTCAGTAGAATGTCCTCTGACTGTAGTAGAGAGGCTGCTGATTCCGCTATGTAGTTGTATTTTTGTTCACATAGGATTTATTATTTATTCTAGCCCGCTGTATCGATGTGAAAGCAAACGCTTCGTTGGCTCATTAGCGACCGTGCCATGTATGTCCATAACAATTGCTTTGTAGAGCCCAGCGAGCGCCGTGTGCGTCTCAGAATCTTATCACGCGATGTAGATACTCATCGCTGGCTGTGGGTTCCCGCTACAGGGCTCTCTATGTTTTTTTTTTCTAGTTTGGCGTAGGGAACTTTATTGAATCCTTGTTCTGACCCCCTTACAAAGCCCACAAAAGTTGTCATTTTGTCTAGCTCACTTTTATGAAGAAAATATTTTTTCTCTCGTAATTTGAGAGTATCATCCTAATAATATATAACAAAGCAGGCTACTTGGTTTATGTATTAATGCTAGTTTCAATTGCGTTTGTGCTTCAGATAGAAATAATTATTGGAAATATCGCGATGGAAGCCTGAGCGCGAATCGTTACGACCGTTACTCTATGCATGCCGCGGCATATTCTTAGTAATTTTCCACGCCCAATACTGACAGCAGGGATGGACTGCATTAGATCAAAGAGTATCAATGCTCTTCAGCTGTCTTATTTTCATTCCGCCGCAATCAATGCTCGTGCATGCTGGCGCCACTGGAACCGCATTCCTGGCTGGCGGTGTATGGCTACCTAATGCTGACTTGACAGGCCAGAGTTACCGTCAGGGATATTATGCGGTAATTTTAACTTGCTCGGTGATAGTCGACTTTGATTGCAGTGCGTGCGTCATGCAGCAGACGTAAATAGAGGAAAGCCTACTGCTAAATGAGCAGTGCCTTCCAGGAAATGCTTATTAACTGGAGATTTTATGTCGTATGTATAGATATCCTCTCGTTTCTTTCTTTTCGAAATTCTGTGGTCAAATATTCAATAGATTGACAGAAATACTGAAGCAGCCTGTAGTGAAACAAGGATTACCTTAGTATTGATTTAAGAGCAACTTACATAAGTCTCTTGGTGTTAAATATAAGGATATTATATAGTTTAAGCCTCCTCGGTAACTGTGGTGCTCGCCATTCTGCACCAACGCATTTACCGATCTTCAATTTTGTCCAAAGCATTACTCTATTAGAGGCTGATTTGAAAGAATTTGAACGAGTTATTGAAAATTGGTTACTTGCTTAGATAAAAAGACCTCGGAAAAAAAAAACGGACGTTGATTTAAAGTTTTGAACGCATCTATTGCAAGACCTAAAAAATACGTGACTATACTTTTTGCTGTATAAAATTCATGTTGAACTACGGGCATTTCAAGTGTCAAGTAACGCACCGACTCTCAGATTTGCGCAACATTATTGTTTCTTCGCAGAACCTGCTCGCGCGCTTTTTTTTTAGAATACGAGTTTGTGTGTAATTTTGAATATATTTTTATATAGAAACCAAACGCTATAGTACACATCAGAATGCTTTTATCTGTAAATTGCTTTGTGTATTTATAACCTTCGCCAAGGAGATTATGCTTTTGTCGGAGTTATTCTCGGTCTCTCGCCAATTTTATTTAAAACTTACAGACGGATCTTCATGAAATTTACATGGATTGTTAGGTGTGTTAGGGGTAACAGATTGTTTACTTTTTGAGATAATCATCCAACCATATGTTTGTATAACTGTTTTTTAGGGCCTTGTAACTCAAAAAATATTACGGTAGCTTCATGAATTTTTAAGAAACTGTAAGTAATAAAACGAAGAACATACGGCAAAATTTTGGCGTTGATCTGTTTACGTGTTTGTCCCACTGTCTTTTTGTTTATCAGCAGCATAGCTCAGAAAGTTATGAACGAATCATCATGAAATTTGCTCGAACTGTTAGAAATGTTGCACAAAAAAGAACCAATTTTTGTGTTGATCTCTTGACCCGTTTGTCTGTTTGTCATTGTCGGAATAAAATCTTAACTGGAACTTTTAGTAGTAATGGAGGAACAGATGAATAAAGTGTGGTGATGATGAAGAAAAGGAAATAGGGGATTGAGCGTCGGTGTGAATTTTTTGTACACAAGCATTACTTTTCTTGACCCATTCAAGTCTACGCTCACGAAATGCTTATCTATTTTTTATGCATCAATTTTCTTTCACAGTGGAAGGAGACAGATGAAATTAAGGCAAGGTTGGAGATTGTAGCCGTTCTATCACGTTCTGTTGGTATTTGCAGTAGCCTAAAATTATTTCCTAATATTTAGTAATATAAAGTTTTATGGTGTAGAACAGAAGCTTCTGAAATTGGTGGTATGCTCGTTTTGTAATGAAATGCCAAGTAAACATCTAAAGTAGTGATTAAATGAAATTATTTGGTATACTAGTTTAGCGACTAACTTCTTGCCGACGGTATAACTGGAAGTCGTGCATCTCTCAGCAGCATTCACTCGACTGCTGCAGACTGCAGTCAGTTATTTGACTGAACTCGACTGAGTTGTTTGGTACCTACCGACGTATCACGAAGAGTAAATTATCAAATTTTTCTGATGATCTATTTATCTCATGCGAGCAAAGCGAAGAGCGGGGATAATGTTTTTCGTTGAATATTTAAGTATATATATGTATATTTATATATCGATATGTACTTCATACGCCTGGTTAAATCACAAGCCGTTCTCTTTCTTTATCAGTTTCTTATTGAGTTTTTCACAATATCGAAATAGGTTTGCTGACTCAGAAGAACAAATTTTAATAGATTGCCAACGTTTGGACGATCCATGTCGTCATCATCAGGGCCTTTATTTACAATTTTGTATGTACATTGACCATAACAGAAGTTGAAAAAACCTTAAAATCTTCTTGTAGGCTGTAAGTTAGCTTGACTTTCGAAATTTCAGTTCGGTGAAATTTCCATTTGGAGGTGGAGCTATGCAGTACACAACAACGTCAAATGCATTAACCCCAACGACAAATTGAAGATCGTCATATATTACAAGAACAAATGAACGTCTAACTTGCTAATGAAAAACAAGTTGAGTCGGACGACAATCTTACTGAAGGCTACTAACGTAGTTTACAAGTATAAATGTAACCTAGGAGAGTGCGAGCTCATACCTAATGCAAATTATGACGACAACAGCTCTGTCTAGAAAGCTAAATTTGGCATCTGGCGCTGTGAAACTTCACTGAGAAGAAGCCCATATGGATGTAGTCTTACACGACGAATGCTTACGGACAACATCACTGTTCTGAAGCAAACAAACGACTCTCATCGTCTGCTGATCACTGAAGCGCTCATCATTCGGCGTGATCAACCATCATTAAACGTTCAACACACCGGCTCGACTAGGATTTTGAAACTCTTTGGAGAAATAAATTCCGTAACTTCCTGATCAAGTAGCACTGATACCAACCGTGACAATATCGCTCCACCTCTAAATGAAAATTTTGCCAAACTGAAATTTCGAAAGTCAAGCTAACTTACAACCTACAAGAATATTTCAAGATGCTTTTTCGACTTTTGTAATGCTCAGTGTATATAAAAAATGTAAAGAAAGGCCCTTATGATGACGACATGGATCGTCGAAACGTTGGCAATCTATTAAATGAAATTTGTCCTTCTAAGTTCGAAAGCCTATTTCGATCTGATGCAACACTCAATAAGAAGCTGATAAATCAAGACAACGCCTTGTCATTTAACAAGACATGCATAAAAGAAAAACGGCTTCCTCCCTACTCAAATGTACATTTTCTGCCAACCAAAAAAGTAGTAGATGGACTTGAGCAACGTCAATATTTTTTTGTGCAGGGAGGCCAGTGGGTTGCCCTAGATGTGACCAATACAAAAAAAAAAACTATAATTAGCTAGACATAAAAAATACTGTCATGAATTTTGTTGTTTCTCCGCCAAATAAGAGGCAGAAGGAATTGAGTCATAATAATAATTACTAGCGGGACCCGTGGAAATTCCACGGTCGGTTAGTTAATATTCTCACATTTTATAATGAAGTAATCTTAACCTACGCTATTATAACTCACTTTAGTTCGACCTAATGCAGCTTCTCAATCTAACCTAACCTACCCATGAATAGCGCCTGTTCCTTAATCCTAACGAACCGCGTCTAACCTCAAGTGAAGTACGCTGCACACGTGAGTCGAAATATAGCAACGATACTCCCTATCCTTCCCCTTGCGCTGCTGTGTATGCAGCTTCGACTGATCTAATATTATATTCAAAAACTGCTTAAACTCCGAGCCGCGGCAGCTATTCCGCTACAGCGAGAGCCACGTGCTCACTTTAGACTCTGTCTTTGAATTACTATTGAGTTTCAATTCACAACTGTACATATTTGCAATCGATGTTTCGTAATAGATTCAACCATTATCATGCAAACAGAAACATTTGCAGATGAAAAAGTGTATAGCAAGACTTAACTGGGAAAAGATTAGCAAAAATATGAAAATTGAGCATGAGTAACGAAATGGGTGCAAGACAACGCTACGATTAAGATCGTTCCCCCAGTGACCCACTGTGCATGAGCGTCGCACAGAGAACTGAACAGAAACTTTAGGTCTGTTCAACTGAAGTTTTTGCATAAAGAAGGAAATAAAATGGAGAACGTATAGGCACTGCCCCTGGGGTCTGTACTTTCCTATCCCCACAAGTAATACGACTGATCACCGGGTGAATAATTCACTTCTAATCAACACGAGCGCTTTTCAAATTGCCTTACAGAGATGTAGGGAGGAATAAAACCCGTACAGAAACCAAACACAGACACGACCTCAGCAGATACAGCCCACGATGGCCGAAAAGGCAGAGAAGAGGCCTGTCGAACAATGTCACCTACGCAGTCTCCGGCAAGCGTAGTTAAGAAAAAGGTGCGCGTTTCACAGGAATTCGGACCGTTACGCCGTGGTTCGACTCGCAAGCAGCGGGCGTAACGTTAGTCAGCGTATGCCAATTCGTAGCAAGTCCATCCCTATTGGTGTGGGCACACTATCGCAATAGTTGCTCAGTCTCTCAACTTTTCATTTTGGCGGTCATGTTGCCGTAACTACTATTAATAGCGCTTGAAAGTCACGCTAAAATTACGCGTCATTGAAACTTCAAACTAACTCAGAAGTAGGAGGTATATATCCCTAAGCTTTGCCATTGCTGCTTGCTATAACGTACAAACGGCCAGAAACGACTCATACCTTAGATATTCTTTTAGTACATAGCAGTATCTAATCGGATACAGAATTGCGTGACAGTGCAACTTTTACGTAGGCGTGCGCGCACCCTAAGTCAACCTGTATATGCACAACTCATCTAGACACATCACTGGTGAATCTCGAAGACATTTTCCAGCAAATATTCGCCTTTGTATATCATTATAGAGATATAAAGGCAGCATAAGTAAATATAGCAATTTCACTTCGGAGGTATTTTGCTCATTGCTTTTCCTCTATTTTTAGACGCTTTCGCTTTCCTTTGTTTCTTTTCGTCTGGGAACTTTATTTAGACTTCCATATTTTTAACATTTCCATTTTTCATTATTCTATTTGAGGATTTTAATTCTACTGCAGGACCCGTGGCTGCTTTACACTTGATGTGCGATAGCCTGCCCAGAAAATACAACACTCAGCCCATCTTTTAAAAACTTGTTTAATGTCTCTGAAAGCACTTATTCTGTTAGTTTACGTCATTTCTTTAAACATCGCACTTTCACTTGAAAAATGTAATTTAGAATGGAGCAGTTGTGAACTGCTTGGTTTGAACCGTATTTTGGCAACGAATTTTCACATATTTGGATCGGTATGCTACCCCAGCAACGTGAATACTACAATCTATGAAATTTGTATCATGGTAGGTATGATACGTGTAAAATGAACGTCATATCTTTCCATCAAAACTTACTGAAACGTTTTTCAAGAGCGAGCTGAAAGAAAACAGCTGTGGTTGAACTTCCTTCCAGCGAAAATCAGAACTTCTTACCAGTTGAATTTCCCCCTATCTGATAGTGAAAAGCGTAACGTGCAGACGCATGGATGGACGGACGGATGGAGCCTCAAACAGAATTATAATATAGATTTTTTTTAGGTAGTCAGGTGGGTTGACTGAGATGTGATTTAACTTAGGCAACCGTAAAGTGATGAAAGCTGGTCATCCATTAAATAAAATAATGTTGGCAATCATAAAGTGATGTTACGTTAAGCACACTTGAAGTAATGAAGCATAGACACCCATGAAGTGGTGTAATCTAGGCACCCATCAAATGATTTAGCTCAGGCAACCAAAAAGTGATGCAACATAGGAAACAATGAAGTGATATAACGTTGGAAACCAAGAAATAGTGTAATATACATAGTTATGTGAAATGATATTGACACTCACGATGTGCAGCTTTAGATGGTTCCAGTAATGAAGGGTTGAATCAGCCCTAACTTGTGTTTTAATATAATTTATAATTTTTCGTGCCCAGTTCCCAGCTGGGTATTTTCTTATCGCGATTGATGTGATCGGTCAGCATCCGATCTGCGTACTGCTGCGGGTTACTGACCTTCCCCCAGCAATGGGGAGGGTTGGGGGGGTCGCAGATATTGTTGCATGGAGTCTTCTGCCACTGGCGCCATAGCTCTAGACATCTGTGGTCGACTGCAGCGGTATGCTCCTCTGGGGCCTGTTGGTCTATATCTGCAGCACAAACCAGTGCATGCGGGTTTCCCAGTTAGGGGTACGGTCCAGTTGACTTTACCTTTACCGGCTGTCTTGGTATCTTTATCTCATAGTTCAATATGTTTTTTAGTTCATCGTTACCAATGCAATATTACTGTGGATTTAATGTAGTTTTTCAACATTACGGGGTTTTAACTTCCCTTTTGTTGCGGCTATTGGCATGAGGTCTACCGCAAGCTCAATTTGCATCAATTTCTGAGGTTATTGCCTCAAATCCGTCGTTGGAAAAAAACTCGAATGTGATATTAAACTACTGTACGTGTAGTGTCTAAGAGCCAATTTTTTTCTATAAAGTTTCAATATTCGAGAAATTCAGTAAATTTTCAATTTTTCAGGGTGTCCAAAGGTATGATATATATATCGCCTACTGAAGATATATGATTGTGAATTCAGCTTCCGTGCTCTTCAACGCATTCCTTATTGTACGATGAAGAAATTAATCTTTGTTTTAGGTCTCTGTGATTATTTGAACTCATTTTATTCACACCTACGTAAATCGGCCTCCAGGCCCAATTATTGCGAAAGGCCCGAATGTCAGTTTCCACGGTTCAGTCAATGTATGGATGCGGTCTATGGAAGGACATCATGCTGGCGTCTGCAGCGGGCTTTAGAGATTTGTTCCCTTCACAGGTACACAACTTTTTCAGTCGCTACAGCCACATACTGTGCAGAATTTCAGTGGTAGCATGTCTCGCCTCCTCATATGCTAGTCAGTGCGTATAGTTGGCCTTGCATAGGTTCTTTTAAACCTTTCTCTTTGGTTCTATTAATTGCTTCCCTCTGTACAACCAAGTATGTATTACTTAAAACCCCGTTAACAAGCAGTTAAAACACCTGCATTATCAGATTACGGTGTCAGACTGATTTATAATATTGCTCTGAATGATATAATTCGAGGTTCGCATAATTCTCTTAATAATAGAATACAACATTTGTAAGGTATATGAATAATTTTCGTTGTTATTAGAGAATTATTACACGCAGTTTCATTCCGTATAGATTTGAAGTGAGAGCTTTATTAATGTTCCGTGTACTGTTGAAATAGCAAAATTATTCTGTATATATTACAAAGCTTATTCGTTCATTTATTCTATTTTAAATTCATAACTGTTATTTCGTTAAAGAGAACAGAGTAACCATTTGGAAAAATTACGGAAATACTACATTAAATTAAAAGACACCCCATTGTCCCGGGGCTACATCGATGCATATCGTGTGCGTTGAGTTAATAATTTTTCAGAATTATTAAAGCGCGTTATTAAATTAAGATTTTCTAACTTAGGCTCAATCAGTTTCACAGTAATTACCGAAAGGGACAATGTGCACTTTTTTGGTAAGGAACTGTAATGTAACTTACTTCAATTTGTTCGAAATACTGCTATGTATTCTTGAACGTTTGTTTTTCTTGGGTTTGAAAAGTGAAAGCATAATTTTTTCCTATGTACATAAATTTTCAATTGCTGCTCGTGCTTCACATGCCGTACATTAACTGGGCGCATTTTTTGGGGTACCATATGCGTCACTTATTCGGATTTCTCCATTGTCCTGACTGTTCTTTCTTCGAAGAAAATATCTTCACCAAAGATGCTGCAACCCGCGCTGAGCAGAGTTCAGAACTGAACTTCATATTTTTATTTCTTCATTAAATTCAGTTCTTATACTAAGCTGTAGCTAGGACATAGCTATAATAAAATTTGCCACTTTCTGAAATTTATATTTTGCCTTCGTATTTCGAAGCCAACAGAAATGAAACCAACGTGAACTTTTGGCCGCTATTTTCGAAGGCCGGGCACCCTAGTGTGTATTTTTCGGATCACACTCTGAAGAAGATAGACGAAGATTCGTTCAAGTTGGAGACGTTGGCGATTCTGTAGCGCTCTGTCGAAACCCGACGTGGAAATTTACACTACTTTACAGATTATGGCAAAAGGAAGAACGTCTCAGAATCGCAGCTGATTTGGGTTTACTATGTTCGAAAACCAACTAAAGGAGTCTTTTGAGGTATTTCTTAGCTTCTTCGTGGATCTTCATATTAGGTACTTCTCTCCTCATCAAAACTTATTTACTTTGAGTTCACTAGATATAAAAAGAGTAGAACAAATGCGACGAGCTAGGAAAATGAAGGGATGAGTTGTAGTAGTATTTTTTTTTCAGCCATTGATTCGTGCCATTCCACGTATTTTTTCTGCTGAATTTCGACATAAGGAGAATTTTGAGAGATCTCGATGTGAGACTGCAAGAAGATGCTACTTTGGATACTGGGGAGACCCAGCTGTAATTATAAAACGCAAGGGATGTACAACACCCTTGGAATTTTTTTCACCTAGTGAAGAAGAAATGAAGTCACACCATTGATATGTTGTATATTGTACTACTTGGACTTAAGAAGTGTTGAGTGCATTCCATACTATAGTAGTTCACACTATATTTCTATTTTTTTATGATGTGCCTTGTTATTATTCAATAATCATCGGCCTATCATTATCTCTAGCTTTACGCGTTGGACGTCCTCCACAGATTTCACAGCTGATTGCATTTGGGTCTCAGTGGCAAATAAAGAAGCCACTACATTTTTGCTTATTTTGTTTCTTTGTAGTAATATTATGAAAAACTCAACTGACAAAAATTGTAACGCTGTAGCCCAATAGAATGAGCAGCACCCAACACCTTTGCTGTTTTAAATTGGAACCAATTTAGCCAGATGCCCTGTCTCTTTCATATCAGCGTCGCCACCGCGAACATGCATAATGAAAAGGACGTAAGACAAATGATTGGCTGTCACTTTTGAAGCTACATTTTTTAATACGATAATGATGTCAGCGTCGCCACCGCGAACATGCAAAATGAAAAGGACGTAAGACAAATGATTGGCTGTCACTTTGGAAGCTACAGTCCTTTAATACGATAATGATATACACATTATTTTTTCGTACGGCAAAAACCGTAGATCTTCCGCAACTTCGTGTCCTATTCAACTTGTCAGAAAGGTTCTACGTCTGATAGATGAAACATTGACAGTTTTTTCTTAGCCAACACAGTAGTCTCATATATGAAATGAAATATTGATGACAATTGTTGTGCAGACAAATGTTTTTCAGCAATAGAAATACAAATTTGCAAACATGCATGATAAGCGACAATATTTAAACTTTAGGACACAAATTGACGTAAACGTGATTGAAAATCATTTTACCTTTCACCAGTAGCCTATGCTGAGGAATGAGCGGGCATTTTTTTGCTAGTATATGCAATTTTTATGCATTCATTCCTGCACCAACCGCGGTGTGTCTTCTGTTTGAGGTCGCTCTGTAAATTAGAAAAGATTTTATCGCAATTTTTCACTCAGCTGTATGACTTTTAGGCAGGTATGGAGTGTTGTTTAAAGAGTAATATAAGCGAAAAGTTTACATAATTTTATAATTGCGATGAAACGGTATGATGCAAAAGGGAATTATTAACGCGACTTATAAAAAATCCACGGGAATGGCTCCCAGTATTTAACTATCTAAATAGATCCTGCGCATCAGTTCTTCCGTCTTTTCGATAGTAAACGCGCTCTTCGATGCTGCCACCCACCGCCACAGACCGAGCGCCACCCTAGTACAGAAGCCCTTCCCAATGAGCTCTTACCCCGAAAACCTTGTGGTTAGGTAGGCAAGAACTGGTTCGTCTAGTGTACTGTACTTTACGGGTTGCTAAATGTTTTAAACGTATTTTGGAACATGAGAAGAACCAGGCCTGCCCCCTCCCCCCCTCTCACTTGCAAGGTTGGCGTTGTAAAAGCTCATTGTTGGTTAGCTATTCGTTACTTAGCGCCGTTACTGCGCCGACTGTAGGGGCCAGTTCAATAACCTACCAAAAATTTTGTCTGCCTAACGGCATTTTGGTAGGCTAATGGGAAAATGTGTCATCCTAAACTCCAATCTAAAAATATATATATATATATATATATATATATATATATATACAGATGCGCTGAACAGTTGATCGGTACGTTTTCTCCAACGAGATTTCTATCTATAAAAATGTTCTGCACAGGCCTTGGACATCAATGCAGAAAAGGCTTAAAAATAAGAATTTGTTGTAGTAATAATAAGCATGCTATTCCCGTGGGATAAAATGCTTCAAAATGACTGTGCAATAAAAAAAATCACTTATCACCACTCGAAATCGAAAATTACTATATTTTCTTTTCATTTCTCTTGCTCGTTGGATGCCCCTCTCTTTCGATGCCAGGGGCCACCGCCCCGTCGCCTCGTTTCCCCTACAACGCCACGATCACAAATACAAGTAGCACCGTATTATGGTTTATTACTCGAATTAAGTAGGAGAAACGTACAATTAATACTTGTACTCTCATAACGCTGATACCCTGAATTTGCGATGGTCACAGCTGAGATTTTGTGTGTCTCTCATTCCATTCATCTCTGCCTCCTGCTCTGGCCTGTGTTGAACTACCCAAGAAGATCTTCTCCGTTATGCTTTGTTCATTGGCTGTACAAAAAATTTCTTAATATTGATCGTGGAAAATTCTTCTTACTGTTAATGGTAGAAAATTCTCTTACACCTTCACTAACGCATGAACTCATTTAGTTGCATATAGTAAAAGACTAAAAGAGTCACTGATTATCCTTTCAGTTATTTTCTATATTTTATAAATATTAGAATCCAGCTTTACCGATTAACTCCGGCTAGTAAGTATCAGCTCGGGAACATGAGTCGCAGAGTCGGCTAGTTATCGTAAGATTGCTACTGACGTAACTAATGCGTGAACACTTCACGGCGATCAGTGTGAAGCGTTTGTAGGTGTAATGATATATTTTAAGACATTTCTGAGGAGTGACGTTTTTGCTGCAAATACTTAGCTTTCGAGATATTTCACTTTGAACTTTCAATTGTTTTCCTATTTGAGAAAATACCCGGCGACCCCATGTAGGAACCTACACTGACCTAACCTAACCTAATCTTACCTGACCTTACCTAACCTAACCTTACCTAACCTAACCTTACCTAGCCTAACCCAAAACCCTATAAGAAGAGGTTTTCCCTTACACTGTGCAAGTGTGGTTAATTATCCCACAAGAAAACAATGGGAATTTTAAGTAAAATATCTAGAAAACTAAGCATTTGCGGCCAAAACGGCATTCATGGAGAACGTCTTCGAATGTCCCATTTCCCCTAAATATATTGTTAAAAGTATCAAAATTGCTTGACTAGAAACGCTTCACATTGTCCCTTAGGGGCTTAATGTAGAGACGAAATGTTCACGCAATAAAATGCATTCAACAAGCTCAAGTTTCATCCAGTAAAGGATATACTGTTTCTGACAGTTTCTGCAAAAGGATGCTTCGCTACAAACGGTACTTCCTAAGTCCACAGTAAAATATCGTTAGATCCGCACCTGTTACTTGGGAGACTAAAATTTATGCACTAATCTCCTCCTCAGCAATCTTTCGCAGTAATAACCAGTGCATCTGTAAAACGTACGATTATTTGGAACTTCAGTTGTTTCGTAAACTGCCCATAATACTTTTCATTCGGTTGAATTATTACCTCTGCTAAGGAGGTTATGTTTTCGTTGTGTTTGCCTCTCTGTCTTTCTGTCTGTCATCAAGATAACTCAAAAAGTAATAGACCAATTTTGATGAAATTTACAGGGATTGTTAGGTATGTTACGAAAAATAGATGATTAACTTTTGGTGAAGATCCGTCCATCCGTTTGGTTGTTTGTCTGCCTCATTTTTCTTAATGCTATGACTGAAAAAGTTATGGACGGATTTTTATGATTCTATCCTAATTAAAAATTATTTACATGGATGGGACCGAAAGCAGAATAATGTAGATTTGAACACAACGTGAATTGCGGGAAGAAGTTTTGCATTGGAGCATTTCAAAATAAAATGTGTTTCGGCAGCGTCAGTCAAGATACAGCTTGACAGCGTAAATCCTGACTTGCGTTAGTGTTTCAAAGAGCCATAGGGTTGCCCTAGCTAGACCATGCAGATAGTTTCCCTTTTTACCACTCACTTTGGTTTCAATTTTTTTTTTTTTTTTGACAATCTAAGTTCTTCCACTTATTTCCCGACTTGATACAGCCAAGCGTGTTGATCTATAGTGTGAGAACAGACCCGTGACTGGGTGCAGTATGAACCTGACATACGTCCTCCGTTTCTTCGTCTTTGTGATGGACATAGTATTAAAAATGGAGGCTTCATTCTTTTATTGTAACAATAATAGGAAATTTTACCGGAAGTCCAAACAATTAGAAAATAAATCTTTCGGTGGCATTTTATGTAATTTTCACAAAGGGAGCGTTCAATGAACATCTAAAAAAAACTTGTTACCTCACTGGATGCCACAATGAACTTTTGACTATATCCTGACGAAGTTTGACTGCAGTGTTTTTTTTATATATTTTACGTGTTGCAATAATTTTATGACCAATAATTTCCGTTCCAACCCAAACTACAACCATCCAACCAAATATTTTGTTACTATACATGTTTCGGAGCGACAAAAAAATGTATAAAATGAAGCTTTTCCGGTAGAGTTATTACTGCCCAGCAATTTAATTGGTTGGCGGCCCAAAAGTGGAAGGAATCGTTGGTCGCGTTTTGTTACTTTCGGGTTGCGTTGAAATTTGAATGTGTGGCTGAAAAGCTTTGCCACAAAGTTACGGATCTTCCTGTTTTTAAAGCATGCCTAAAGTAACAGTTAATTTACGTTGTGATAGTGTTACTGATAACGTCCTCAAAATTAATGGCTATGATTGGAAAAAGGGTTAAAAGTAAAATTAACGTATTAGTCTTTAAACTCCTATAACTTCATAAGGAATCATCCAATCTAAGTGAAACAATTCGAAGGAAAAAGCTGCAAACCTGCTGTAACTGCTGTGCAGGGTTTCTGGACATTTGTAATATATTTATTTTGCGCGATTTCTGCATCTGCACACTTTGCCCTCAGGGGCCCTATCCCCGCCACAATATATATAGAGTGTTTTTATTGCGCGTACGAATTTCAACCATAGGTAGAAAAACTCAAAATAAATCGATATTCAGTAATGATAAAATGCCGAAAACTGCTTAGTTTTCGAGTTATAATGCCTCAAAGAAATGTAAAGCTTTAAGTAGGATACTACGTGCGCTCCAATGTCAGCACTAATTTTGATAGTTCAGCACGTTTCCGACCCTACCAAAGCAGTTTGCATTACCATATATTTACAATAAAAGCTGCAAGTACTTCATAGTTAGGAAAGATATCTGCAGTTTCAAACTTAGCATTCAACGTAATCACACTACTGTATGGCGGACACTATACGTTGTCAGAGTTTACATCCATGTCGTTTCCAAAAACAATGCAAGGGTTGCTGCCAACAGAATTTGGACCTCGTGTACAATTTTTAGAGGGGTTCATGCAGCAGCAAATAAGAGATCCCAGTTTCTTTAAAGCTGATTCTATTCACAGATGAAGCGTATTTCACTCGCGATGGTGATTTTAACATTCTCAATAATCATCATTGGGCTCCTGCTTAATAATCCTCATGTCATTCGGCCAAATAATCATCAACGTCGATTCAGTGTTAACGCGTGGACAGGAATGTGGTCGGTAAATGTGCTGAACTATAAAAATTAGCGCTAACATTGGCTCGCACGCAGTATCCTACTTAAAGCTTCAAATTTCTTTAAGTCATTATCGAAAACTAAGGAGTTTGGGTCTTTTGTAGTTCATGAAAATGGGTTTGTTTTGGTTTTTTGTACGTATGGTTGAAATTTGTCCACACAATAAAAAACACCCTGTATATTGGGCCTCACGAACCCAAGGGTCACTAGTGCGTTTTACGCAGATGTTGCATCAAGCCGCAGTCCCTGCTGATGAGGTTAGTTTTGTAAAGTTAGGTAGGTTTTCTATTTGTCCCTTTCTGTTCCGTCTTGTGGACTGTCGATCGAGATAGCCGACCTGGTTCGCGGGACGTCTCTAGCCTCTCTTCTGTGAAATACCAGAAAAGGGGCCGACCACTGCTGTGTCTCTTACTATTTTTTGCACCTTGTATGCCTGCCCGTAGTAGCGCACGTGGCCACGCGACAAATTATGTGGCATTTAAATGCTGCGCAATGATCTCTGTTGGAACGCCTGAGTTACGATTAAATAAAGTGTTATAGAAATGATTTGCCTACTTCTGTTCTTTAATAAAACTTTCACGTAAGTAAGTTATAAAAACTAACCAAAAGTGGTTTCATATTAAAAGACTTTTCTAACACATAATTTCAATACTTTAAAATAATAGCCACAGGATCCCTTAGGCCCAAATTTTATGGGAAATTTTAAGGAGGCGACTAAGAGTTGGATAGGGATTCAGGGATGCAGTTTTATCACGGTATGCCCATACACTACTACCGAACTGCCCGAATTTTCCTTGAAATAGAGAATTGCTTTTTTTGTTACATGCTCCTATGAAAAGGTTACCAATTAAGTACAAAACATCTTTTTTAATTAGCAGTGTTGATTAATATTATAATATTTACAGCGTCGTTAAATAACTGAACTGCATTTAATGTTAATAAATCGTCAGTTTAATTCGCGCTATATTTATATTGTGGAGAAACTCCAATGTTAAATTTGTTACAAAATAACCCCTTACGTGTCTTACCTGACATAAAGCAATCACAGGAAGCATTATGTACAAGTTAGCGCGACAGGTCTTTCCACCGTTGGTCTCTTCGCCGTGAGGGCATTTCGCCGTGAGGGCATTTTGCCGTGATGTACCATAAATGTCTTCATAAATACATAAATTATACCCAACCAAGGCCCACCTAATATGCTATCATTATTACTAAAAAAAGTTTCAGCTTCTGGTTCATATAGGTGGAATAAAGTTAAAAATACAGTAACTTTCAATGCAATGATGCATAACATCACCGATCGTAGTCATTTAGTAAACATCAAATAATAAGAAGAAAACATCCAACTAATGTATAACGAATAACAAATTCCAAATTTAGTCATTTACTAAAAAATAAAAATCACTTACTAGAACTTAAACTATAATAATTCCATAAAACTTGTTGCACATCTTGGTCATTTACTGTGACTTGACCAAGATACTAAAATGACTAAGATTTTGCCAATTTCCACTTGAATGGCGTTAGTCAAGCTGGTGTTACCACTTAAGTTCCTTACTTTTCATGGCTTTTAGACATGATATGTTATGATGATATGATGATTGTTTTGTTCTTCTTATTTACGTCACTGAGTGGGTTGTAGTGAATACTTTCGTCCCTAACTTTAGTCCGACAATTCCTTATTTTCGTGTTTTCTTCCTCTATTTTACAGCACTGATGATGGATATATTATGTTCCGAAACGTTTGCGGTATTGGCTACATAGTAGACATGTGTTTATATGTTGTGTGGTTCTCCTTCTTATTCTACGAATTGTTTCATTTGTATCGATAACTTAAATATTGATGTTAACTTTCATACTCAATACACCTTAAAAATTCCGTGCACAAGGTACATTGAGTTTAAGTCGACCGGCTGGATCGGTCTCAAGGGACTGGCCGGGCAATGCGAGCCTCTGCCGGCCGACCCAATGTTGGCGATAGCTTGGTCAGTAATAAAATTTTAATAAAAACGTACTCTTTTTCATTTTTGTTTAGCATATTTTAGTTATTATAATTGCTCGGTTATAACTTAGTAAATGACCAAGATGTGCCATTTTCTCGTGACTTATGGTATTTTAAGTTCCAGTATGTGATTATTAACTTTATTTCATTTTTTTTTCGTATACGACTGGATTTGAAGTTTTGTTACTGATTATTGTCAATTTGATTTTTTCTAATATTTCATGTGTAGTAAATGTCTAAGCTCGGAGATTTTATGCATCATTACATTTTAGGTTATTGTATTTTTCATTTTGTTCCACCTTTGCTTTTTATTAGCCTTCTATTTTTTAGGACGTTCTGCTGTTGAAGCTGAAACTTTTCGTAATAGTAATGATATTAATAGCATATTAGGTTCGGAGTGGTTGGGTGTAATTTATATATTACCACGCCATTTATATTACATCACAGCGAAATGCGCTCACGGCGAAATGACCTAACGGCCTAATGTCCTAACTGCGAAAAGACCGAGGACGAATAAACCGACGGCGAATTGACCCACGGCGAAAGACCTCGAACCACAAGTTAGCATAGATAACTGGAAGTAGACGGATTAGCAGGCTTTTTCCCAGAGAGCACCCGGAACTCATGCTTCTGCCGGCTCTCTATGAGCTATTGCCATTATGTCAACATGCATCATTTACATGTATATATCTGAGGAAGAAAAGACGAGTAAGAGAATAAACTCAGGCAAGGAGTGAATTGTGCAAGCACGATTATTTGCCGCAGGTCCGCGGAGTTCCGAGACGCAAATTAGTTGACACATGAAAAAGAATAGCTTAGGGTGGCCTCTAAAACTTAAGCCGTGAAGAGTTATGGCTGCTGGACGAGCAGTCCGTAGCTGTGGTGGGTGTTGCTCCCAATGTTTGCTTAGACGATTATTGAACGCTTTGTCTATCTGTGCCCCGACAACGTCGGAGGGCTGTCTATTCCAAATTTTCACTATGAACACGGAAAATCGATTGACGTAAAGTAGTTAGTTCTTTGGTCCTTATGTTTGAGTTTTTGGCCGTTGTTCCGGATGCCATTATTAACGACTCTGTCAAAAAGTCCCATTATAGGCACGTCATTGAATCCATCCTAGTACTTGAATGTTTTTGTTAGTTGCCTCTTGAGTCTTTTTTTTTAGATGAGTCCGACTTCATGAAGGCGACACTCGTATGGCATGTTTCGCAGCCGAGGTTACAATATTGTTGCTTTACGGTGTTTTTTTTTTTCATTTTATCAATATCGCTGTACTGATGTGGCGACCAGAATTGAACGGAAGACTCTGAATGCCGGCGCACTAGTACTTTCTTCCAAGGTATGATTGCATCCTAGTGTAGGATTTGTATTCAAAATTCATAGTAATGAATTCCACTCTACCCACGGTAGCAACAGGCTTACGTTCTGAGCTCACGCTTCTTTCATCTCAGGTTTGACGCCAACCCAGGTATGCGAGCTCTTTGCTGATCTGGGTGTGCTGACAGCAGCGGTGGTAGGAATGCAGAGCTGCCGTGGGGTTACTTACCTTCCTCAGAGATGAGGGGGGTAGGGGGCGCGGGTCGTTGAACCTTCCGTCAAAATGACGCCATAATTTTTGACAACCCGTTGTTGACTGCAGCCACCCTTACTCCTCTGGGGCCTGTGAGCCTACATCCGCAGCACAAAGCAGTGCGGATGGGTTACCCTGTTGAGGGGGTAGTCATGTTGACTTACCTTTACTACTCTGCTTGCCATTTTAACGCTCATGTCAACTTGCTGACTATGTTGTAGTTTGCAATAGTCCCAGGTCACGCTTTTGCGTGACACCTGCAGATTCTATCCCCTACGTTTTTAATCGAATCGGGGCATTGAGGGCTTCTCTGGCCTTACGCGCAATACTGCACATTTGTCGTTATTAAAGGTCATCTGCGACGTTGCGGTTCATTTCCTGTGGCGGTTAAGTTGTTGTTGGGGCTCGAATCTATCTCTGGCCGGATGTCAGAGTTTAGTGTCACCTGCAAATTTATTCGTTTTCTTGCGGATGTTATGATCTAGATCAGTGGTTCCCAAAGTGGGCGATAGCGCCCCCCTGGGGGCGTTGGCGAGTTCTGAGGGGGCGGTGAGGTAAAAATGGATGGAAAAAGGCGATAAAGCAAAAACAGAGCCAGAGGAAGCTACGGATTACCGCTGATTTAAAGAAATACACTAATGTAAAGAAATACATCATTGCATATGCATGATATTGAAGATGAATATGGTCAAATATGTATCTATCTACATATCTATCTATATTATACTTAAAGTCTGTGAACCGGTCTTGCTTGCTTGTTTACTTGTGTCTTGCTTGTGTCTTGTGTCTTGTGATCTTGTTTGCCACATCTTCTTCACTTTTAGATAGGGAAGAAATTCGATGGATCTACTCACTCTACCCTATCCAT
>LQNS02278078.1:14485121-14495563 GCA_001587735.2 Parhyale hawaiensis | reverse complement strand
GTGGGCCGTTGAACCTTCCGTCAAAATGACGCCACAATCCTTGACAACCCGTGGTTGACTGCAACCACCCTCACTCCTCTGGAGTCTGTGAGCCTACATCCGCAGCACAAAGCAGTGCGGATGGGTTACCCTGTTGAGGGTGTAGTCATGTTGACTTTACCTTTACTACTCTGCTTGCCATTTTAACGCTCATGTCAACTTGCTGACTATGTTGTAGTTGGTAATAGTCCCAGGTCACGCTGTTGAATGACACCTGCTGATTCTATCCCCTTCGTTTTTAATCTAATCGGGGGATTGAGGGCTTCTCTGGCCCTACGCGCATTTACCGTTATTAAAGGTCATCTGCGACGTTGCGGTTCATTTCTTGTGGCGGTTAAATTGTTGTTGGGGCTCAATTCTATCTCTGGTCGGATGTCAGAGTTTAGTGTCACCTGTAAATTTATTCGTTTCCCTGCGGATGTTATGATCTAGATGATTGATATAAATTATGAACAGAGGCCCTCTGTGGTATAAATATTCTGGCGGGCCCTATCAGTGTCAGAATAAACATGAACCTCACGAAGCCAAGGGCTGTTCCGGTGCCTTCTTCACAGAGACGTTGCAGCTGACTGCAGTTGCTGGTGAGAAGGCTAGTTTGTCAGGCTAGGTAGGTTCTGTATACTTCCCTTCTGTTCCACGATGTAGGTTGCCGAATGAGCGGTAAGCGACTAATCTCATAGTACACCTATTTTCTCCCTTGTGTGGAAAGGGGAGGGGGCACAGAAGGGACCCTCCGCGCGAGCTGAGCCGTGTAGGGTTGGAAATGCTTTGCGCCGTATTTCCCCGCCAGTAGGTGGTAGAGCAATGGGCAGTGATTGAGATTAAGGGTAGAACTCACCTAGTGAGTGTACCATCAAATTGAAACTAGTAGAACTGCGTATTACGTCGAGCATTACTTCTTCGAGCCCGCTGCCGCGGTGGTTAGACTAGGACCCTAACAATGATAATAATTATAAACAGAAGTAGGCCAAGCATGCAACCCCAAATGAGACCGGCGCTCAGTCGCTCATCACTCTTGGCAGCTTCACTCACTGCCGCCGACCAATGAGCCATGCTCGTATCCAGCGTGAATAGTCTCCCTGGATATCATGGGCTTCTAGTTTTTTCATTAATCGTTGATAAGAGAATGCGTCAATTGCCTTTTGGAAGTCGAGGTTAACGAGGTCCGTTCCTGTTTCTTCATAACTGATTTCTATAATTTTCGAAAATTCCAGTAAGTTAGGTGTGTATAAACTTTAGATGCCTATTTTTTAAAAATTCACTTTTGTTTATTTGAAGGTTTCTAATACTCTACTGTAAATCAATGATAAAAATAAACACATTTAATGCAGAATTATGTTCACTCGTGCTAGATATCAGAGCATGGCTTTAATTTTCTCTGTAGATATTATTTTCTCTGATATCTTCTTTTTGATCGCGCCTGTCGTGAGAGAGTTGCACTAAAACATTTCAGGGTATTGATAATATAAGATATATTTTACAGAGCCATTTTGTGTCAATGGGAAAGTATATCTTGTGTAACCTGATGAGTGACCTTCAATTCTATCAAACATTCCACCCATCTATGAACATTCCATTCGTGCGCTCCGTACTACAGTCATTTTTTTCCCTCTCATAGCTCATTTTCGCAGTTTTTTCTTCGTTAAAGAATTCGTTTTCTCTGCGGTTTATTCACTTGAATGTGTTCCTTGTTTGTTTGGCAGACTAAAGTTGTCCCTCTTTTCTTTCTCTCTCGAGGTTGCAGTGAACTGTGGCTGGGGAGGGTTCAAGCCATAACAATATTATAATCAAGTTACTGTGAATTTGATGGTTGCCTTTATATTGGCCAGTGAACTTTGCAAGGCAATAAAGCAATTTAGTGAGCCATTTTATATCCTGCAATATTTGGTTCAGGCATTTGTTTTGCTGCATTCTTGGATATAGCGTTTGTGGCGCAATATTTTTTCCGGTGTCGTGGCCGAGTGTTATTGGTCTCTCAGAATCCTGCATTGCTGAAGGCAATTCGAAATCGAGCGAGAAGAGACGGTCAGTTTTTTTATAAATTTATTTTTTATTGTCGAAGATTCCAAGCTCTGTTTGGCTACTATATGGTGTTGTTTTGACGACCGGTGTGTTCAATTTCATCGCTTTTTAAATGATGAAATACTGTTCGATTATCATTCATAGGTTGGCTACTGAAACTATGCTGTCAGTATTTTTAGCGTTTTTCATTGTTCTTTACAGTTATACGAGTACACTGATAATGGTAGCTATAGAAGAATAGCTGGTATTATATACATACATATCAAAAAATTGTGTGCTCTATCAGTGGCTGTTTTGAGAGGTTTTTGGGCAAAGAACTGATTTTAATTTGCTGCACTTTGGGGCGAATTTTTCATACTGTTATTTGGAACCGCTTGTGGCTCGTTTAGTGTCTTCAGCGCTTACAGAATATATGATGATAAGCGTCATGTGTGTGCTAGAGTAATGTGTAGAACTTTATAATTACTTGCATATAGTTTTTAGTGAAACACAGCGACAGCACATATTAGGTACACTATTCTTGACTGACTGCATGCACGCTTACAATTCCCATTGGCTCTTGTACAACTGAAAAATGAAAATACAAAAAAGGTTCTACTAATCAACATAAGGAATTCAAACAAAAAGTAATCTGTTGGTGTAGATGCAAAGAATGCATAAATCAAGAAACACTAATTTGTAGCCAGAAATTTACGGCGAAAGATGCTAATAGATACACCCTTTGCGTCACCGATGACAGTTTATTTTTCTGTTTAATGTCGCTATTTTGATTGTAAGGATCGCGTCAAAGTTTTATGAATTAACCGTTGGCATCACTTGCGAGTAATGGCAGTCTAGTCTTAATAGCGTAGCCTGTAGTCCTGTGTACTGTACGTATCAGCACACTTTCAAGCTTGGCTGGCTCATCTTAGTGCCTCTAACACTGCGTATTATTATCATTTGTGCAGAATTTACAGACTGTTGCCGTCAAAAAGCCTATCTTCAATTTAATTCCATCATTTTCACGTTGTTCTGCTTTGTTTTTGAGTTAGCATCTCTTCGAGTTTACGTCAAATCTGAATGCAGCTTTTCATGCTTCGAAAGTTTTCTTTTTTTTTCAGGGCAACCCTTTCATTTATCGAGCTTTCATTGAAGTCAACCATTATCGGCGCCATTCATTTTTCCTTCAGCTTAACTTCTCTTAACCGACGATACCAATAACGCTGAAAGAAGTTCGTAGCTCCCATTTTTCGCTGCCACCGGAATTTTACATTCGACAGAGAATCCGCGAGGATGTGAAGTTTTTAAACGTGTCTGCATGTATCTGTCCGTCCACACCTGTTTCATGGGAGTGTCTGTCAGGGATATACGGTGCTCTTCCCTGTATATCTTTAGCTCAAAACCAGTTTCACGTGTTGCGTAAGCCCACCGGGCATAGTTCCGCCAATTATATTTTGTTCACCTTCGCCATCTTTTATATTTTGTATGTAGTGGAACTTTGTGGATCGTGGGCTGGGAGGTCCTGGCATACGTCAATTCTATTGTAGTTATATGAATGACAGTGCCCCAGTCAGTATGCTACATGCTGCAGTTTCTAGATGTGTTAGGGGCGCATATGATAAATCGAGCTTATTTTGTTTTCACTAAAGCCTGACGGCCGGTAGCTCAAGACTTGAGTGGCATTCTTCTGAGTAGAACCACAAAAAAAAAAAAAACTGAAAATGCGGTTATGTTGATCTCAATTTTTTTGCTGTATTATTATTATTTTTTGTCAAGCCTGGGCGCTGGTATTTAATAAATAGATACTGTATGCAGCTTAAAAAAAACCTTGTTTACAAACAAGATTTTCTCTTTATGCCACCCACACAGGCTGGTGTTAGAACGTTAGACTCGCAGACGCAGGTAGCGGGGGATCGCTTCTTTACCAGGCAGTGAGTTTCAGCGCTCCTTGGATTGCTGATCCTTGATTTTCTTCGTTCAGGCACTATGACGAGGGTGCTACTCCTAACTAAAAATGGGGATGGTGGGGGATCGCATTTGTCACGTGAGCCGTCCGTCTCTGACGTCAGAGCTCTGGCAATTTGTGATCGCCTGCACCCGTGTACTCATCTGTGGCCAACAGGCATTTATCTGCGTCACGAGCCAGTGCATGTGTTTTTTTTTCTATTTGGGATATGCAGTAAAGCCGACATAAATTTTTACTTCACTGCTTTCCTTTCTTTGATTTGAGAATATCACCGTCTAATTTTTCTTGTATTTTGAAGAAATTTGTGTAGTATGTAATAGAAAACCCTTATCTATATATTCGTAACGTTAATTTATACAGAACCGGCCGTGTTTTTTTTTTCGTGGTTGCTTCAAACAGTATAAGTAAATAGTCTCTTGTCTGTTATGCTTTGTTAAGTATTCTTGTCATCATTTATTCTTTAGTATACGAAAATAAGATGAAGTCAGCTGATTTCTTAGAGGTGCACCGTTCATAATTACATACACTGAAATGCGTTGAACAAATGTTCTGTGAAATCAGTGCAAAAATTTGTTTAAAATGATTTTTGCGGTAATGCGGGCAGCAGTTACCCGAGCTAAGAGTTAATGTGTTACAGTTTTATATAAATGGATAGCTGGCAGTAGACGGACCAATTAACAGGTCCATTCTCAGAGAGCAGCCGGGACTCACGTTCCGGCCCTCTGTGAGCTATTGCTATTATGTCAACATCATTTAGAGATCTGAAGAAGAAAAAAAGAGAAGAGAATAAACTCAACGAAGAAGGTGATCGTGCAAGCACGATTAATTGCTGCTGATCTTCCGAGTTCGGAGACGTTAAGTTATTTGGGACATGAAGCTTTGGCCGTTCAGAGTTTGTAATTCCTGGAATAGGAGTTTCTAGCTGTGGAGAGTGTTGGCTCCAACATTTGTCTCGACGATTTTTTAACGGATTGACTGCATCTGCACCGACAACTTCGAAGGGGAGTCTATTCAAACATTCGCCAAGAAGTGTAGGATAAACAGCTAGCTCTGAGTAGTTCTTCGACTTTTATGTTTGTGAGCTTTTGATCCCTGTTTCGGAGACGATTATTTCGTCTCTGTCAAAAAGTTCAGTTTTTGGTACGTCGTTGAAGCCATTCAAGTACTTGAATATTTTTGTTAGTAGCACTCACAGTCGTCTTTGCTCGAGAGAGATCAGTCTGACTTCCCGTAGGCGATACTCGTAAAGCTTATTTCGCAGATGAGGTATCAATTTTGTTGCTCTGCGTTGGATTCTTTCGATTTTTATCGGTATCGCCGCCATGATAATGGTGGCCAAAATTGAACAGCAAATTGTCAATGCGGGTGCACCAGCACTTTTTACGAAAGAATGATTATATCCTTGGATTTGTGCTCAAATTCTTGGGATTGAATCCTAATTCTTTACTTGCTATTTTGACACTCCGATCAACTTGCTAACTGTTTTGTCGTTTTTTTTTTTTTTTATTCAGCATGCCATGCATGCTTCATTTCTGTGCTATAGGTGCCAAGGATCGAGCGACGAGCCTGTCGAGCGATTTTTATAGCATCGGGAGTGCTGAGTCGGCAATTGCTTGGAATGCCGAGCTGGGTGGGGGCACTTGCCTGACCAGGAATAGGAGGGTAGGGGGGCTCGGGTCGTTGAACCTTCCGTTTCCGTGCCATAGTTCTTAGTGACCTGTGATCGGCTACAGCTGTACTTACTACTCTGAAGCCAGTTGGCCTATATCTGCAGCATGAACCAGTGCGTGTGGGTTTCCCAGCGGAGGGTACAGTCTGAGTTAACTTTTCCTTTTACTTTATTCCCAAGTCACGTTATTGAGTGACAGCTGCTGATTCTCTCCCGTCGTTCCTAATCAAGGGGCTGAAGAGGTCTCCGGCCCTACGTGCATCGATATATTAGACTCATCTACTACGTTGTGGTCTTCCCATAAGACGGTAAAGGTCTTGTTGAAGCTCGATTCTGTTCCTGACTGATACGGCAAGATGACATAGTTTAGGGTCATCTACAAATATACTGATTTTACTAATGATATTGGGATCGACGTCATTGAGGTAAATTATGAACAGAAGTGGGCTTCCTTGTGGAACCCCAGATGAGACCGGCGTCTAGTCGCTCGTCTTGCCGTGCGCTTGCACCTTCACTCGCTGCCGCCGACCAGTGAGCTATGCTTGGATCCAGCAAGAACAATCTCCCTGGATGCCACGGGCTTCAGATTTTTTCCTTGACCGTTGATGGGAGACTTTGTAAAATGCCTTTTGGATGTCTAGGTAACCAGATGAGCTTTTTTTTTCTTTTTTTCTTTATCTCTATTTTGCCTAGCTGTCGAAAAAGAAGTCCAGTAAGTTTGTTAAGCATCGCCTCTTATCTCATAAGCCGTGCTGAGTGTCAGAAATTAACTTGTGCATCCTCTGCTGGTCAGTGATACGCTTCGACAGAAGGCGTTCGATTAGTGACGTGTGACATATTTGAAATATTATTTTCTTGGCGTATATTTGGATATTATTTATTTGAAAGCTCAAACTGTAAAATGCACGTCGTAAAATTGTCTTCATGTGCCTGCTGCCCTTTATTTTCTCAATTTCTTGATTTTCTTCCAAAATCATGATAGCCCCCCTATAACTCTGTGTCGGTACTTTGAAGAATTTCAAATTATTTTGCACTCCCAGTTTATGGTGAATGTCGCATAAGCTATGGTACAGTTTTCCGTCCGTGGCACATAACTTGTCGCAAGTGGCAACACTGTCCCTTCCTGTAATGCAAGTCCTGGCTAAAATATCTGCTGTAATCTCTTCAGAAGTACTCGTACCATAATGTTTTTTTTTTACTTCTGGCGTCATGTATGTATTTTCATTTGATTTTATTTCTGCGTATTCACACTTTTGCAAATTTCTTACTTGAATGATCACATAATTGCGTGGTTTCACTTCGTTTCATTCCATGCCCAGTAGCTACACCATGCATCAACCTTCCCCATGCACCTGCCAATTTCAAACAAAGTTAATATTCTCAGCAATATTCATTTTTCCTCATCTGCACATGTGCAGATGCAAAATTTATGCTACAAATCTTCAAAAAGTTGAACGACCAAAGCCTTGCCAGATTCTATTCCTAAACATTAGGGAAGTTTAGCCGTAAAGTTCCGAGCACGAGCCGTTGTAGCGCTGCAATACGAGACGTGTCGCTCGGCTGCCTGCCGCAGTCCACAGCCGTCGACATTCAGCTTTACTTTTCTCTTCTGAGGAGGTGCGCTATCGTCGAACTTTCTGTGTGTGCCGGAATATACGCTTGTTATTTTTCGCTCTGTGTAGCACTGTAGCAATACTTATTTTAATGTATTTTTCAGTTGTATCCGCACAGCTCTTTGCCGTTTATAAAGCGTAATTGAAGGGGTATTTTGGTTCCGAATGTCACAGAACTCGTACAGTTTTAGAGTTGTACCAAAAACTTATAGCTATTGTGTTCCGAAGTCTAGACGCTAAGCGCGTCGACCAACGTAGTTCACGACTGCTCTTCGTAGGCGACCGAGACATCAGTTATCGTGATCTATAGCACCTCTAATATTATTGTTTCTTCTTCATCAGGAGTCACATTTTTCACACCAGAAGAAAGCCCGATGTTACCGACGTTGCTTTTGATTTCTCCACAGGTCGGGACGCAGAAAATCGACTACCACCTGGACGAAAAGTGGCTCGGTGGGCTGCGCGTGGATGCCAGCGGTACCATCAAGGTGGTGACCCAGCTGGACAGGGAGGCAGACCACGTGTCAACTTCTGGTGTCACCACCATCAAAATCATCGCGGTAGACAGGGGCACGCCGCCCCTGTCTGCCACTGCCACGGTGACCCTCACTTTGGGCGACGTGAACGACTGCGCCCCCGATGTCATCGTCACTCCGTCTGTCATGCGCGTCATGGAGGAGAGCCAGGCCACAAAGGTCAGTCAGTTATGGAACCGTCCCACTTGATAGATTGCGCAATATATGGCAGCGGAGTGGAACTGTATTTTCAAAACTTCTTTGGCAATGCAGTGGAACTATCTTTACCGTGGTATAGTGTAATGTGCTCCAGGTATGTTAGTATTGTAACGGCATCACTGAAATGATCTTCATAGTGATGAACGCTTTGTTAATTGTCTATAAGAGCTTATACAGTACATGTAATTATCATGTCCGACAAAGTTTCTTGCAAAAAAAAAATGCATTTCTTCCTTCTCGGGTGACCTTGTTGAGGGAAATCCGTAGCTAAATATAACAGACTCTGCACCTGTTTCTCTTCTCTTTCAAAAACGCTGTGAACGCTATAAAAACGTGTATTTTCACAGGCAATTCTTTGAAGCAATACTACGAACACTGCTTTTTAAAATTCATGAGTAATGCGAAAGACCATTCCGTTTGGCAATCACGCATGTTTGCAAGACAAACGTTGAACGCCGTGGAACGATGATTCTTGCCTTACAAAATAAAAAAATATATATATATAATTTAATTAATTTCATACGAAAACTTTGTTAGTCTGAAGAATGTAAAGTCCCGACAGTGAGGCCATTACCAAGCCTTTATTCACCGCAACAGATGTGTGAAGAAAGTATTTGGAGAGAACAGAAATCTTTATTTCTTAGCATTTTATTAAAAACTTATTGCATGTAATGTTAACTCATACTATCATATTCAATGAACGGAAACATGGTATTCTTCATATATATGTATTTATATATAATTTTATGAAATAGGTTGCGAAAATAGTATTTGAACATTTTCTATTTTTTTCCTTTTGACATTCCTCAAGTTTATTTTTCTAAAGCAGCCAATGCCTAAAGAATATTCCAGGAAAAACTAGACAACATATTGAGAAGCCGAGATTATAGGTCTTTTGTTAAACTATTTTGCTTTCGTCTGTCAGATGCCACGCTGATAGCATTGCATCATACCGTAGGAAAAGGAACTATCAAAGTAGACGAATTGCTAAATTTGTAGCTCATAGTAGCTATCGCTGAAAATCAAGTAGCTACCCTGGTTAAGCTCATCTCTTAGCACTATGAGATTCATTAAGAAGAGGCGGAAGGAGTCAGGGACCACATGCAACGTGGTGAGATCTGGAGCCCCTCGAAAGTTGTCTGAGAGAAATGGCCAACAACTGACGCGGAATGTTAGCCGTAATCCTTTCGTAACTTGACAAGGGCTACTGATCGACCTCAACAAAAATGGGACGTACGTTTGCAAAATAACCTTCAGTATATAATGAACTCCACCGATATGATCTAATGTCAAGTCATCACCGTCTGTCACCAAGCTAAGTCAAAAGGTTATGGACAGATTTTTACGAAAATTAAAGGGATTGTTAGGTATGTTAGGAGGAACAGATGATTAACTTTTGGTGAAGATCCGTCTATCCGTTTGTTTGTTTGTCTGCCTCATTTTTCTCGATGCCACAACTAAAAAGTTTTTGAGCGCATTTTTATGAAATTCATATGAGTTGTTAGGTATATCACAAAGAGTAAATTACAAAATTTTTGTGATGATCCGTTTATTCGTTCGTTTGTTTGGCACTGTTTTTAATTTTATGCTTGTTAGCACAGTAACTCAAAAGATAATGAATTGATCTTTATGAACTGTATAGGGGTTGTTAGTAATGTTAAAAGACATAAATGATTGAATTTTGGTACAGAACGGTTCGTTCGTTTGTATGTTTGACTCATGTTTGTCATAACGTTTGTTAGCAGCATAACTCAAAAAATTATGAACGGATCTTCAAGAAAATTGCACAAGCTGTTAGCTATTACTATCAAAAGGCACAAATTATTAGATTTTGGAGTTGATACAAAGAAAATCATGGTTTCAGAGCCAATTTGAATTTTTTGCTACCGTTGCCTCGCTTGGCGGAGGTATGCGCTCTCAGAGTGCTCTAGTTTTAGTTGTAATAAAAAAATCATGTCTGATGAAAGACGCTACGGCATATGACATGAAAAATACCATACCCACCGTGAAACATGGCGAACGAAATGCTATTATCTGGGGTTGCTTTTCTTTAAATGGATCAGAAACACTAAGAATGATTTATGGAAGAGCGAATGGAGTCAAATACCGACAGATTTTGGAAGATAATTTGCAGCAGTCGGTGAAGAATTTGGAATTGTTAATGAATGGTGAATTCAGGAGGACAAGACAGTGATCTGGACACAAACTTCAGGCAACTAAAGAATGTTTTGTATATTGGGGTATAATCTATTGGAATTGCCAATTCAAGCGCCGGACCTGAAACTAATTCAAAATATTTTGCGACAACCAGAAACTTCGAATACAAGTCCAAGGACATCATCGTTCCCTTGTACAAGGCATTAGTGAGGCCACACTTAGAATTTGCTGTTCAATTCTGGTCGCCACATCTCTGTAAAGAT
>LQNS02278078.1:14474234-14484526 GCA_001587735.2 Parhyale hawaiensis | reverse complement strand
CTACTAACATAATGGCAATAGCTCATAGAGGATCGGGGTGTAAGTCCCGGTGTCTTTTTGGGAATGGGCCTTTTGGTTCGTCTACTGCCGCCTATCTAATCTAATCTAATCTAAATGCGTGGATTAAAACAAGGCTACCTTCAAGCCTGGAAGAGTAGATGATTTTCATCTCGGAAGAATGCGACTAAGTCTCCAATTACAATCAGTTAGAAGCTTATACAAACCTTCAGAAATCGTTTAACAAGTGGCAGTTCCTGCTGAAATGGAGCAACAAAATGTTAGGTATTGTTTAATCGTCCAATTACTTTTTTCACCACCAATTTCATAACGTGCTCTATAAATTTCAAATATATAAAGATAATCGCTGTTCTGTTTTTTGAATATGTTTGTTTGTGCTAAAACTATCTTGCTATAAGAGTAACTGGCTTGTGTTTTACCAAAATTATTAGAAATACAGATGCTTGTTCTGTGCAAATACTCTCTTCACACATCGGTATCTTCGTTCGCTAAACCCCTGCAAGTAAAAGAATCTATCCTTTTTACGCTGTGAACTTTGCCATCATATTAATTGTTATTATTTCGCGTTAAAATTTTGAAACGGTTTGCATATTATTCATTTACTAGTTAACTTCAATATTATGAATACAGTGCGTGCCTTTGTAGCATTCTGCATCCAACACCAGATCCATTACGTGAATTCTTTGGGCAAGTTGCCAGTGTTGGTTGAATTAAGACACCCTCGACTTCAGCGACAAATATTAACACCCTTGACTTCATCGATAAATATTTTGCTTCAGTATTTTCTTGCCCTTACGGAGATGTTCGCTTTCCGAATACTCCCTCGAACACCCTGTGATTACAACCACAGCTATGTTTGCAGTGCTGGTCACCGGTTGCGCTTGGGAAGTTTCTCGCATGCATGGGAAGAAATTCCTCCTCATTAGTGAACTCGAACACGACGGAAACAGTGTTGTTCCTGTGTGTTCCACTGTCTTACATGGAGAAAGTGAACAGGGTATGAAACTGATGTGCTTTGTTTCGCCGAAACTAAGAGCTGAAGATCTAAGCATGACATTTGCTAGCTGACCTATTAATTTTCAGTTAGTTACTGTTGGTATTTTTAGTTCTACACTGTCGCGTCATTTCGCTGTGTAGGTTATATGCAGAATTCAATTGCGCCATCAAACGGAAACGTAAATAAAAGTATTTTTTTTTTATAAAACGTATAGCTAATGAATTGCTAAAAGACCGCTGTAAGTATCTATAATATTAATAGCGTTGTTCCTTCGTGTGTTACGCTCTTCATAATAGATAGAAGGAGATTAGAGCGAATTGTTATAAAGCTCAGCAGCTGTCATCCATCAAACAGCTTGGAAGAAAGTCTGTAAATTTTCAAATACTGTGAATCAGGCAGCATTATTAAGCTGACGTGTCAATGATACGGCGGGGATCATCAATCGGATGCGACAGGGCAAGGTTTTTCTAATAATTATTTTTATGCTCCTGAGCTGCTCTGTGTCAGTGCGTTGGAATCTGTATCATTGTTTGCCGTTACCGTGGGAATTCCGCCACAACAGTGCGATCTCTGAGCAAATACAGTGACAGCTTGAGATCAGAAATTACCCTGCTGCGAGTGAAAAAACTGACGGGATCTGCTTTATTTTATTATATAGCTATCGCATATCACTAGACGGAAAAATGATGGGCTATTGATCAGTATCCACGGGTCCCGATATAGTGAGAAAAATCGAATACGCCGACAAAAAATTGAAATGCTTAAGATTAGGAAGGGCTAAATTACCTGTAAGCTGTGGGAAACAGAGCTTAGAAAATGTGTGCAAATACATTGGAGAACAATGCAAGCAGCACAATCATTCGAACACAAGTGCGAATTCTTTACTGACAGAATGAATTCATGATTAATTTTAGTGGTGAAATAAAATACTAGGAAAGGTTAGGCGAGAAGTAAGGTAGACGGACTGCGTAACGAAATGCAGGAGTAAGCGACGACGTAAGCTCAGACGGGTTGGGTTAAGTTAGAAGGACTACCTCAGGTTAAACTATGGTATGTGAAAACATTTACCAACCGTAAAATATGCACGGATCCCGTAGAGGACAGATACCTAAACCGGAGAACAACTATCTCCATATAGGAGGTTAACTACCCCTCGGAAGGACAACTACCCACTGGAAGAACAACTAACCCTAGGAGGGGAAACCGGAAAAAAGCCCCGGCAGGAAAAAAAAAACCGCTTTCTCTTGAAGCTATATGTGAGAGCTGTATTAATTTATGTGAATACAGCATATGAAAGTAAACTAAACTATATTGTGCTAAGCTAAATTTGACCCAGCATTTACATGTACGAACGTGGGTTAATTGCAAGAATCCCTGAAATAGGTAGTGTGAGGTTCAGTTAGATTTAGCTAGGTAAGCTTAGGTTAGTTGATCATAGGTTAGGTGAGCTTAGGTAATGAGAAGTTGCGCTAGGTAAGCTTAGGTTAGGTAATATCAGGTTAGGTGTGATAAGGCTACGTGAGATCAGCTTAGGTTAAGTTAGGTGATGTTAGTTTGGGTTAGTGAGGACTGCGAGGTTGGGTTAGGCTATACCTATGTATAAGAGCCCAATATTTACATTTTGAACTTGTTCTAAGTTCAAAAATCCGATGTCTCCGGTTATCCCTATCCAAGAAGCAAAGAGCGTAACGGGAGAACTCACGGGAAACTAGCATCAAAAAGTGACGTCTTTAATGACGTCAACAGCCTATGAGTATTTTAATCAAAATCGCCTGAAAAATCGTCATTAGTTGTGAATTTCAACCCTTGAGCAAATAAACAAAAAAGAGAATAGGTATATACTAATTGAACAAGAAACAATTCACTAGCCAACAAATTTTAACTTCGTCTTTGCTACTTGAGAAAAATGTTGGTGTATCTCATTAATTTTGGTACACTGAATCCAAATCTGTGCTTAGGTTTGTCCTAGCAGGTAAGGTTCTTTAGCTATTCATACTTAACCTTCTCGTAGGAATAGCATTGTACGTTACGTCTGAAAATGTTGCCAGTGGGCTTTCTGTAGGAATAGCACTGATCAAATACAAGAAACAGAGAGTCGTTACTGGAAAAATAAGACGTGAAGGACACAAATGGTCTTCAAATTAGGATTAACAAAGTGGAACTGATTCAAGTGCAGTTGAAAGAATTCAAGTAGCAAATTGCTTGTTGACCAGTGAAATACCAATAAAACATGCAGTGAAGGATGGTGGAAACTTTCACAGCACTAGAGGCAAAATCTAGACAGGTATGGCCCCCTGATTCATCTTCTTTGCAGTGAAGCCTCATTTACACTTCGCATTTAGTTACGATAGTCTTCACAAAACATAGTTAAACATATCGCCGTATTTGTTGGACTTGAATTCATTCAATCTCCCGCTCCTGACTGGCCAGCTATACTTGAGTTGCACCCATATATACAAAACACAGTAAGACGATTGTCGTCAAGTACAGAAAGTGTGAGCAATAAATATTCACATGGTTTCTCTCGCGTCAAGAATATATAACACCGAATACATTTTTCGTTAGGATTACGAACCCAACCTATGAAGGCGTGAGGTTTGACCCCTCAAATATGAATTTCGACTCGTCGGTGTGACGTAATTTGGCTGCATGCGGTCATGGCTAAATTATATTTTAGTCCCATTGAGTCATCCTGTAACAATCTTTGCTTCTCTGGGCCTATCACGTAAAATTTGCTTATATGCGATGAGTTAGGTAATTACACAAGGATTTAAACCATTAGGAAATGTTGAGTGGGCAAGGCCTGTTTTTCTCTTAATTAATCGCTAATATGAAAAAAAGTTCAGGTATGGTTAGCAGAGGTTACGTTGGGTTAGGTGAAAAAAGTTACGAACTCGTAAGTCAGGTTAGAAGAAGCTAGGTAATGTTATGTCAGAATAGGTCTCGTTTAGTTAGATGTGGTTAGATTAGCCTGAGTTAGAAAAAGCTAGACTAGGTTAGGTTGGGGTAGGTAAATGCAGTACAGTATAGTTTAACTTATTTTAGTATAAACTGCTCCAAATTAACTATATATAGGCGATAAATGTACATTAGGAGATAGGCAGGGGCTTTTTACCTACCGAGGGTTTTTTCTGTGTGGCTTTTTTCCACCGGGGCTTTTTTCCTTCCCAGGCTTTTTTCATATACCCCTAGGAGGACAACTAACCTTGGAAAGTTAACTCCCCCAGGAGGATGACTACCTACTTGGAGGGCAACTATCGATTTGCGCTAATAAGCACGAAAAAATTAGATGTGCAACTTATTACATTAAAATTCAATAACAAGCATACCGGTACCAGGAAATTTTCCGAACACTTAAAATAAAGTTAGTAAACCGGAAATTTTTCACGGGTCCAGTTAGTGTGATATAATTACGCAGCACAAGCGTCAAGAAGGGTGTCCTTTAAAAAAAAAACTTGGTTTAACCTTTCCACAATTGATTGCTCCTCCCGGCACCATTTTTGACTTATAATTGTAAAATACAAACAGCACAATAGACCCCTCCATTCTCTGAAATCCATTGAGTAAGCTCTAGTAGCCAGTACATTTTTTCTCTCTTTTCTGACACTGGTTAATTTTATGCAGAGATTTACTGGTTTTCCTTTAATCTTGCAGTAAATGGATGTATATGTTAATATTATGATATGGAAAAGACAAAAATTAACTTGGGAGTGTACGGATGGCTACTTTCGCCCCACCCACTATGACAAATGAATTTGTGCGAAGATGCGATGCCGTCTCTCATTAAAATCAACGTGAGAACTGTAGAAGATAACTATTACGATTTGCATACAACCTGTTTGCCTCGCTTTAGTGTGTTATCTTCAAATTACGTTAATTAGGGATGCTGGCAACTCGTTTAATTGAATTACCTTTGAGTCAGCAGCATCAAAGGTGTCTCGGTTGTTTGCGAAAGTTCATTACTCGCGTTAATGTACTGAGTACCACGGCTATAACTCCGAAACAGCCCTTTTTTAACCCTACAGGTTAAAATCCATCCTTGAATCGTTATTACATTGAAATACAATATGATTACATATCATCCATCTTACTACAGCTTTACTTTTTAATGTCTAAACTTGAGATGCACTCTGAGAGTGCATAGCTCCGCCAAGCAACGCAATGTTACCGAACATATTAAGATAGTCCTAAAACGAGGATACTATTTTGATCATCTCCAAAATTGGTCCTGTGTGTGTCTCATAATATTCCTTACAGCTCCTATAATCCACATGCAGATCTCTCCACAGCGTTTTGAGTTACCTTGGTGACAGCAGACAGACAATGCAATGAGACAAACAGGCCGACAAAAACATAACGTGATTATCGGAGGTAATATTAAACTAACTTTCTCAGCAATAGCTTTATTTGTGGCATCCGATGTGTCAACTGTAAGCAAAAAAGGATTGCTCGAACTGTTCATCGTCATCGATGACACATGTCGTTGCCGTGGGTTACATTTTGACAGTCACACTCTTGTCTATTTATCCATGGGAAGTTTTCTCCGAACGCGCCTCTTGAATTAGGTTGTTTTTTTGGTTTTCTACGGCGGTAACCATCAACTTCAATTGGTTTTATATCTCATCACAGATGTGTTGCACCGATATGTGAATGCGTCTCGAGCATCTGGCAGTGACGGTGGACAGCTTAATCATAGTGGTAATCTCCAATATCTGATATACGATGATATGAGATAGCTCGTACAAATTACAATTTCTTGAAAAGGGTGGTGTAATGATAATTTTTCTTCCTTCTGTTTAAATGACAATAGCTATCTAACTTTTTCAAGAATTTTTTTTTCTGGATTTAATCTAATAAAAATGGCCTAAAATTCTAACCTCGTGACACTCGACCAAGTAACTGTGACTTCAACTTGTCGTCAGCACTAAAACAAAAGTAAAAAGTAGTAGCTAATTGTTGATAAGACTCCGATAAAAATTATTCTCGGTATCTTACATGAGTAAGTTAATAGTTCTGTGCTGCAATGACTTACGCTTTTTGCAACTTTCCTAATATGTTCGTCAGCGACTGTGAGGTGCCGAGTGTTCGTCATATTGGTGTAATAATTGGAACGAGCGTAGTCATGACATTCAGATTCAAACATCTATTTTTCTGTGTAACTGAATTTTGCAAATCAATGTCATTCAACTATTTTCCATATATTCCTTTTTTTGGGTAAAAAATGTGATAACACCCCTTTAAAATAAACCAGAGACGGATATAGCTAGTGTTGGTAGTAGTAGAGAGAACAAGCAGAGAGAAAGATGGTTTGTAGCGCTTTGAAGATAACTATCGCAGTTTTGTCGCCGTACACTTCACAAGAAATTCTATCTCTGTGCTTCTATCGAAGACGAACTCGTGAAAGTCCTAAAAGTTCAAGGTCGGCCAGTGCGTCACTATACTGGCAGCAAAACAGGGCAGTACAAAGAGATGAAAAAAGAAAAGTAGAAGTCGTTGCGAAGGTCTCGTCCGGGACCTGCTGGACTGGAGACTGTAGTAGTCAAGTACGAGAGATCCCTTGCAGCAATTGATTGCTCACCACACAGAGCAAAAGTAGTCTTACCTAACCCTATAATTTAACCTTAGAACGGGGATTGCGGCTAGGTGCAACGATCCTGCGGTAAGACTTGCTTGTTAAGTACATGGGGCCCACAGATGTTCTCATAGGGACTGGGGGCGCCGACACGGAGCTTTCGAAGCTTAACTTGTCCGAAATTCCAGAACAACCTCTTGCTCTACTACTCTGAATCGTGTTGAAAATGCTAGAGGCAACGCGATGATGTTGAGCTGGTTGAAAACTTCATTGTAGAAAGCAACATACGAGTTTCTGGAAGTCTCGAGGGCAACCGACCTACTGAGGCCACCGAGACGCACAGATTCTAGGAGCCCTTGACAGAGCGTGGTCAGAACCTGCCCTACACCTCTTCAAGGACGCAGCTTCTATCCCTAGCTGTGCAGGACCCTGGGAGTTCAGTGCGTTTAGCGCTAGTAGTAAGAGGGCCTCTGGTTTTAGTTAAAAAAAAAACATTTGTTCATGCATTTCTGTACTTCATTCCTTCTAACTGTATTTATCCCTCAGCAAATCTGTGGGCTATCACAAATTCTCCTGCATTTTGCCAGACGCTAATTATTTCATATCGTGTTGTCCCCGAGTGCTGAGCGAATGATTCGCACGAAGTTGTTTTCCTTCCTAGGGCGACGCCGCGAAAGCCTGCAAGTGCAGTTCTCAGAATTGCAATTAGGAGCTGTCGCATTTTCTGATTTTAAGCATTTTATTCCGTGCACTCCATTGTCTTCCGACAAGCGTACACTTTTTCTCTGGATTGTTCCATGATATTAGACGCTCTTTAGCCTTTTTCTGTTCCCTGTCTTATCCTGTCAACTACAACTCACCGTAAATGAGGATCACGCATTGAGTGGGCATCATGTTTATGCACCGACAATAGAAGTCATGTTAACAACAATCAAGCATCAAATACACCTGGTTCTTTTAGGTACGAGGGTTACGTTCCCGAAGAAGCTCGCATTAAGGGAATTCGCATAAGTCGCACCTATCGTTACCTTATGTATAAAACGAATTACGTTCCACGACCCGTTTTTACCCGCTCAATGTTAGGTCTGGCCTTTATTTCTATAATAAAAATAATGCACTAAAGCAGAGCTTATGCACGATACTATTCATGTGTTACTACGTATATGATAAAAACATGGTAAAGAAGAAGAAAACAAGATGCTGAATTATTGTGATACATACTCAACCTAAGATCGCAGGGTTCCCCCATAGAACTCACAAACTGCATGGACGTAAATTTTTCTCGCATGAAGAGCATCGGTGATCACACTAATTCATACGCATATAACGAGAGCAAAGTGCATTCTTCGCTTAATTTAACCTTTTTTTTTTTGCATTCGCTATCCCGTAAATATTCCCCTCACGGACAAAAGCTGAGCTACAGAACATATAGAAAGGTTAGTGAGGTTCGCACAGCCTATTTTACATTGAATCGTGACCTCCTGGGGAACCCAAATATAGCTCACCTAGGCTTTAGTTAGAATATCAGAACATCTGTCTTTTGTGGCCAATAAATAATTCTATCTTTCAATTTCGATTGTGACTAATGAAGTTCTTATTCTTCTTCCCCAGTTTGTTATACCCATAGGAGTTGATCCAGTGCGGTAACGCCCCTCTTTCATAGGTGCCACATTTCAATCGATCTACTGTAGGTCTCTTCTTCGTCCTTTCTTGAAGCACCGCGTTGTGTTGGGAGCGACTTCAACTAACACATTCTTTTACATTCAACCAAGAGCGTAACGAGAGGACTTAGGTGAAACTAGCATTGAAAAGTGACGTTATCAATGACGTCATATGGACGAACGGCACTGCTGAAGACACTATGAGCATTTTATATAACATCGCTAAAAAGTTCCCAATTGAAAACTTCAAGCGTAAATACATGAATGGATGAAATGAACTGATACCAATTGAACAATAAACATAATTATTTATAGAAAATTGTGTGGAGGCCGATAGAGAGGGCTTTACAGCATCAGAGGTCAATTTTAGGCTGAGATGGGGCCCTTGTTTAACAGTTACTTTGCAGGGAAGCTTTATTTACACTTCATATTCAATTTAGACGGCTCTTCAAGAGAGATTTTTTCTATGCCATATCGCCGTACTAGATCTTCCGCTCCTGAGTGACCAGCTACTTGTGCTCCACACAACATGGTAAAATGTTTGTTAATTTCGGGAAGTCTGATTAATAATTGTTAATATGGTTCTCTCGCGTCAAGAATAGAACGCGACTTACTTTTTTTTTCGAATAAAGTGCCCAACCAACGAAAACCTGAGGTTCCACTAACAAATACTGTGATTCATCGATTTGATGTCATACGTCGACATGCGGTCACAGTTAAGTTTCAGTTTAGTCCAGTTCAGCTCTCCCGTTACATCCTCTGCTTCCTGATCTATTCTATCAAATCGGTAAACGCTAATACAACGAAAGCACTCTGAGAGTGCATACCTCCGCCAAGCAAGGCATGGTAACGAAAAATTAAAATTAGTTCAGAAACAATGATTTTCCTTGTATCAACACCAAAATCTAATAATTTGTGCCTTTTAACAATATAGAGAGCTTCTATAATATTCTTGAAGATCCGTTCATAACTTTTTGAGATATGCTTCTAACAAACATTTGACAAACTTTCATCAAACACATAAACGGTCCAATCGATCATCACTAAAATTAAGTCAATAATGTCTTCTGACATTACTAACAATTCCTATCAATTTGATAAAGATCCATCGATAACTTTTTGAATTATTGTGCTAACAAGCATTGAATCAAACACAGCGACAAACACCAGCAGATCATCACAAAAATTTGGTTATTTTTTTCTGCGTGATATACCTAACAAGTCATGCAAGTTCCATAAAAATCAGTCCATAACTTTTTGAGTTATGGCAACAAGAACAATGAGGCAGCTAAACAAACGGATCTACGGATCTTCACCAAAAAATAGTCTCCTGTTCCTTCTAACATACCTAACAATTCTTATAAATCTTGTTGAAATCCGTCCATAATTTTATTGCTATCTTGGTGACAGACAAACACATCGAAAACATAATCTCCTTGGCGGAGGTAATGAACAAACATATCACGGCCTGGCTGGGCGCAACGTAGGGCCTATAGGCCGGAAGCCGACATCGGTTTCAGCTGCGTTTTTTTTTTTGTGTGTGTGTGTGTTCCATGCTAGGTCCACTGGTTCACTGTGTGCCCCGGTCCTTTTTTATCCTAGATGGGCCTACTTGATGCACCTCATATGGACCCTTTGAGAGCAGTGAAATTACTTCCCTATTACGAGTAGTTCTTGAGGCCGCATAGGTGAGTTATCCCAGGTATGATATGGGCTGCTCCTGAGCAATATATGGGTTACCTGTTGGCTACGATCGGTTGAAGATATGGGCATTAGCTGTCTGACCGACCTGAGTGTGATATATGGACTGTCGTTTATCGTGAGATGGGTAGTAATTCTGATCATTAATTGAGTAACCGACCAAGATATGACGTTGATTGTCCCCTAGCATGTGAGTTGCAACTCTGGGCGCAAGACGGACAGCCCAATAGGGTATGTTATGGATCATGAATTGCTCTTAGGTATGACATGGGAAGCATTTGATTGGGTAGCCCACCTGGGTAAGAAAGGCATAGGTTGATCCACGACATGCTATCGGAAGCCA
>LQNS02278078.1:14452327-14473849 GCA_001587735.2 Parhyale hawaiensis | reverse complement strand
TAAGCCTGCGATGTCTTCATTGTTGGAATTTCATCTGTCCCAGCTTAAGATACGTTTGCCATCTTCTCCAACCCGGCCTATTTTCTGCCTATCACTTTCAATGGAACTTGAGAGGAGCACCAGAGCCTCCAACCTGGGCTAATTTCCACCTATCTATTTCGTTAAGAGCGTGACACCAAACATATAAATATATATATTTATATATATATTTATAAACACACGACGGTTATTCTTAGTATTAGATGGGTAGTAATTCTGATCATTAATTGAGTAACCGACCAAGATATGACGTTGATTGCCCCCTAGCATGTGAGTTGCAACTCTGGGCGCAAGACGAGCAGCCCAATAGGGTATGTTATGGATCATGAATTGCTCTTAGGTATGACATGGGAAGCATTTGATTGGGTAGCCCACCTGGGTAAGAAAGGCATAGGTTGATCCACGACATGCTATCGGAAGCCAATCTGGGTATGAGAATGGTAGCCTACATGTGTTGCCTTTTTGCATGAGATGTGTACAAAATCTGGGCAGTAGATTGGTAGCTCTTCTTGATATATGGGTTTCCACTGGGCATGAGAGTGGTAACAAATATTAGTATGCAGTAGATGAGTAACCTACCTGAGTATTTCATGGCTTGCTTCTGAGCATGAGATGGAAAGGAAATTTCGGCATTAGTTGGGCTGCTCAACAGGGTATGACCTGGGTTGTTGCGAGGCAGCCCCTCAGGTGACATAGGATGGACCGTTGGCCATAGGGTTAGATTCGTTTGGTTTGCCATCATCTGTTATGGGGAGCAGCACTCGTGTGGGACCCTGCAGGTTGCCTTAGAGTCTTTAGCTATAGACTTTCGGGAAATCTTTCCTCCGTGTTCATGTAGCATCCTTCAAGTTTAGTATTCCTACAGATAACGCTTGTCTTTGTTCTTTCTCTCCTTTCCCGATTTGATGTGCCTTTTTCTGTAATCCACTCTTGTTAGGTATGAAAAGTATTTGCTTTGGTTGGGTTATCGGGCGCCTTTGATTCCGTGCCTATTTACTTCCTTGTACGTAACCTGTTTCGAATGCCAATGTTTGTTTCTCTCTTCATTTTTCCCTAACTTGCCCTACAAATCGTGCGTAATACTCCGCACGGCAATAAATACTTGCGGTCACTTTTTTTCAATCACCCAACTCGGTTTTTTCTTTGTTACCGCTACAATGTTCAGTGTCGTTTGTATGAAAACTGTGCAGCTGTTACTTTCCTCAATAAATACGTACTATTGTCTGCAGTATCGGGTATATGCAAACAACCTCATCCATATTTATAAAAAAAAATTCTGACAAACGCTTTGATCTTGGCATTTATGTCCATGAGATGAGGACCGCCAGAAAATATGTTAGGTTTATTACTGATGATAATTGTTTCCTTGCTAGGTTGGCGTACTGAGGGCGACTGACAGGGACGTCTGGGCGCTTGGTCACGGTCCTCCTTTCAACTTCAGCCTCGCCAGCAGCAACCCAAAGCATGTGCTCGAGCTCGTCCAACTCAAGCATCTTCCCAGTAAGTTGTACCATGTCATTTACTTTATTTTATTTTTTTTGTGTCTGCAATATTTCCATTTCAAAAACAAGCTTCCTCCTCTGCAATAGCACCTGAACCGTGTTATACCCAATCTGTGCTACTGTTGCTCTGCCACGGATCTGTAGTCCTGTTGTTTTCCTTCGGGAGCAAGAGCTGTAAAGTAGCGAGGTAGGACAGCCTCAGTAAGACGTACAAGGTTAACTCTATCAATAACCAAATCAGAATTATATTTCTCAAAGCCGCAGCATTGCCTGAACTGTCAGAAATTGTAGTGTGACAGTCTGCTGCAGCACAGGGTTAACTGTACGAGCCGTTAAGTTGTAGTTTAGCGCATCCGCTTGGCCAGATCACCGAACTTGGTCTTTTGTTACGACGGCGTCGGTCCTTGAGTGTTGCAGTTGATATTTTGTGAGTGAGCTTTGACATTCCAGTTGCAAATGTTATCATCCGTAAGTTTCCTGAACGATGCACTTTGGGTTGTGAAACTACGGCTTATCTCGTTGACCGCCGAACTGAATTCAAGTTGCGCATCTCCCAGCTACAGGAGTTTATGCTTCAGAAGTTGTGCTTGGAGAATACAGTTATCAGACGCCGAATTGTCCAAATTATAATTATCCATCGTTTAAGTTTCATGTCTAAAGACTTGCCGATAGAAAATGCCCGCATGCCCTTAGCCTCAAAAATAAGCAGACATCAAGCGTGGTGTTAACATGTCTGTGATGAACCGAGTGTTGGAAATAGCTGACCGTTGCAAGAACTACAAATTTTACTCAATTAAGCGAAGAAAAAGTGATTGACGTTACTACTGTTCAGAGCGGGAATTGGTTCGTAAGCGCTTGCTATTTGTTTTCTCTTCGCTTTTATCGTGATAGTATTATTAAAGTCCCAGTGAACTGTGTAAAAGTTGATAGACTTGCATATATATTCTTTCTGGTTATTTTGGAGAATTCCCTTAGTATGTAAATAATTTTTATGACAACACCGTTAATTATTCCGTATATAGAGAGATAGAATGAGGGGGTAAACAATGATTTCACTGTTGACAGTTTTTACCGTCGTTGCAAAGGATTATCGCCACTTACATGATTTTACATATAAAGTATACTGTAGCTAATGCATTTGCGTAGCTTAATTATTGCCATCTCTCAAAAATACTTTAGACAATACAGGACAGACGCAGTTTCGACAAGGACGCTATCGACCTCCTTCCGTGTCGTGCGATGAACTCAACGTCGCTTATTGGCGCAGTGCACAAGATTTTAATGTTGATCCATGAAATCCCGAGATGTAGTGCGGGCAGTTTAAGGTCAATTTTACGCTTTGGATCTGTTGAACCTCTCAGTTGTTACGAAAGTACTTCATTAGAACGAAACTCTTGAAGGTAAGTGCCACCGTGCTCGGGTTATCACAAAAGGAACTGTGAACTAACTATTTTAGCCGGTTGCAAATACGATGTGAGCTTCTGTTTGTACGCTATTTTATTTAGGAAATTTTAATATCATTCCTCCAATTCGCTAACATGTCCGTGACGTGCTCGCAGAAGTGTAGGAAATGATCTATTTTATAAGCACTTGCACAAAATGAAGAACAGACATTACGTGGACACCACTTGGTTCGCAAGCTTCAACAGATACCATTTCGCTGTTCTATTGCCGTCTAGCTACCTTGTTTCTATCCACCCTAACCGATCTTTCCAAGTTCAGCCTTACCGCTGCCAATGCATTTAGGTAAGATATACTGGCTACTAACAGGCCTACTGCCCCTCGCAGGCTTGTCGTTCAGCTAATAGGTACATTGTACCTTCCTGACTCTAGCCTGGCAACTGACCTTCAAAAGCCCACCCCAACCGCATCTGCTGCAATTTAGCTACCTGACTTCTATCCTGCCGACCGACCTCCTCGAGTTCTACCCCACCGCTGCTAATGCAATTTAGCTACCTGACTTCTATCCTCCCGACAGACAGCAGCCCTCCTACGACATGAGACAAATGACGCGGAAGGCCTCCGTTGCCTCCGCCGCCACGCGACAGTTCATTTCAAAGACTCCTTCGCAATATTCTTGACAGTTGAATTACGCAATGCTGTTAAGTCATCCGGGAGCCGCTGCTGGATATTGGATACGGTGAAAATGTTCATCTAGATTGAAAGACAACATTGATCCGTCTCGTGTGAGTTATTTCCAGCGTAATATTTACCAACGACTCAAGTCTTTGGCAATCATAGTAGCAGCGTGAACAATGTGCCAAATTTTCTGCAAGCGCTCGGAAGAGAAGCACTTAGTTTGGATCGTTTCTTATGCTCATGTCCGTTCTTTGCCCCTTTTTTTTAAGTAATGACGTTGATTGTCGGAAAGTTCACGAACTGCAACTTTGTTGAGTACAAAAGAAACTTATGCGTGCAACTGGAAACTTTAAGCGTATACATGATTCATTTGACAGTGGAAATACCATCTTCTCTGGGGTCGTAATAACTTGTCTTCCGTTTTTAATGCATATTAATTGTTCAGCGACCGTAGGCCTCTGCAAATGACATGGCCAATGTTAATGAAAGCACCATGTTGCTTCTTTTTCTGAAAGGTTTGGCGGGATCTCTAAAAGCCAGTCCAATTTATGATTTAACCGTTTGCAGGCCATACATACTGTACGACCGCGTAATATTTACCAACGATATGAGACTTTGGCAATCATAGCAGCAACTTAGTATTATTCGAAATTTTCTGCAAGCGCTCGGAAGCGAAGCAGTTGCTTTGGATCGGCATTTATCGTATAGCCCCAATGTGGAAGACATTATAGCCTTCTTGTACGATTGATTCTTAAAATTCGAAAGCTAAATTTCACTAGACAAATAACTGATAAAAGTTCGTATCTACAGTGCTAAACTTATGTGGAATATGAATTTATTCATCGTATACTGTATGTTTGTTTTGTTCGTGCAGCCACGCATACAGTCCCATTTGCAAAAATAATGCGCTGAATTCAGAGATCCACTGCGCTGCGCTTCATTCGCAGTCTCACATAAGGCTTGCAGCGAACTTTCCGTAGGAGAACTTTGTTTTGTTAAAATATACGTCAGCATTACTAAAAAATAAAAAATAGAATTAAAAATTATGAATCAGCATAAAGTTTACAGTTCGATTTAAAAGCTTTTTCTACCTTCCTGGAAATTACAAGGTTACTACTTGTCAGTTTGTTCAAAACTATTTGGAAATAAAATTTTGTAATAGCACTAATCACTGTAACATAACTAGCGACAACGTTTCGGCTTAAAACTTTTACCATAGGAGAACAATTATCAAAACACTTAAAGGATTGCCTAAAAAGTTTAATTACACAACGAGATTACGGAACACGAGAAAGTATCACGGTCGAAATTGTATAAGTATCACAGTTAAAATTTTATGTTTAACTGCTAAATTTTCTACAATGAGTTTTACAGGGGTAGACACAGCGACAACTTCGCTCTAGCACCACTTTGTTGAAGTGAGGGTTACCCCTCTGTGTGTCCTTGATGTAGGCAGCACCCTACTGGAAACTTCTCAATCAATACAATTTTAAAATGTTGAAACCTTCACCGTACTTCACATTTATGTAAGGATTATTTTACTTTATGCTAGTTACTTCCGCTCTTTATAGATCAATGACATTGTGATGGCTGAAAAAATTGAGAAACTATTAATTAAACTATTGGCTGAAGGAGCATTCATGTGATGTTCGTATGAATAGTGGGATTTAATATTGCTTGAACTGTATCGGTGTTGCTTGCTCCGCTTCATTAAGGCATTTGCCATATAGCCAATGAAGGAGGCATTACAGCCTTCCTCTGTGCAACTACATCGGTATACAACTCCCGACCTATGCGCGATGGGTTTTACAGGTCTTGAAGAGAAACATGAGCAAAGTTTACATGGTCTGTAATAAGCGATCAGTTGTACGGAATTATTGTTATTAACAGGTTTCACGTGACGTTTGGTGATGTTGTTCAGTGTCTTCCGGTCGGCCGCGTAAGATGAAACATTATCGAATTATACGTAAAATTTAACTTAATTATCTTCGTTAGTTCTGCTGCTATTATTCGTGAAGTTCTAATTTAGTGTATTTGCGATTACGTTTTCTACGAGTGTTTGTGATAAGTCCCAGTTGGCAAGAACTTGCCTTATGTCCGAATTTCGACGTCAAACGCAGTCCAAGAGCTTGATGATTTTACAGCCCGACGAACAAGGGTTTTTACGATATACCTTTTGTAGCTTTTATAAACAAGGAGAGTATTGCAATGGCCACTTATTATAAGCATGTCGGTAACTGTCACATATGATATAGCACAATACTTGAATACCTCAATCCGACCATATCTAAATACAGAGTACTTTGTACCCGGAAACAATGAGCTTCTGCTACGCCTACAGTCCATAGTTTTCCAAATGACCCAACAGCTACTCTATTTAGACGTAGAATTACTGTTTGCAAATGTACAGTAAATGAAACCATCACCATAAAACTTGCATCTGTATACCACCACAAGACTTTACCTCCACCTGACTTACCTCAAGAAACCCTCCGCAATCTCCTGGCCATCTGCATCACGGAAACGCCATTCGCCATCAATGAAGAAACTTACATACAGAAGAACGGAGTCTCAATGGGTACACCATTGGGCCCAACATTTGCTGACTTATACATGTCGTCTCTAGAAATACATTTACTGGGCAAGAATCGACAGTCTCATCCTGTATTTTATTTACTTTACGTCGATGATATCCCAGCAATTTTCATTCTAATAGCCGTATTCATCACTTTATCAGGCGACTTGAGTCCAATTTTGTGTTCTACTTCACACAAGATGTGAAGAATAATACATTTCATTTCCTAGATGTTCCGTTACATGTTGAAAACGGTAGAATCAAAACATACGAGTATACAATGCGTACAAGTTCCAGCTGCTATACAAATTTTGATTCGCACTCGCAGACCATCTATAAAAAGTCTATCGTAAAAACCCTTGTTTGTTGGACTGTCAAGTTGTCAAGCTTTTGGGCTGCGTTTGACGTTGAATTTCGTTGATTAATGCAAGTTTTTGCCGACTGTGACTCTCCACAAACACTCGTAGAAAGCGTGATCGCAAATACACTAAATCAGAACTTCACTCATCAGAGCAGCAGAACTAACGAAGATAATTCCGTTAAATTTTACATAGAATTCGATAACGTTTCTTCCTACGGGGCCGACTGGAAGACGCCAAACAACATCATCAACTTCACGTACGTGAAACCTGTTAATAATAGTAATTCCGTGCAACTGATCGCCTATTGCAAACTAGTGATGGGTCGTATGTAATTTTTTGGACATCGGCGGATGCGGATCTTTAAGTGTTCTGACATCCGCGAAAGCAATTGCGGATGTTGCCATCTCGACATCCACTTTTGCAAACTCATCTGCTTTTCAATTGAGGGGTTTTTTAGGCGGCATCCTACACTCTGTGTTTGGACAGAGCAGATGCCCACCCGTGTACATTCTTAAGTTTGTGGAAGGATCTGCTGGATCCGTTACGTCCAGCGGGTTTCCCCGTTGTAGCTCCAGAAATTATTTATCAATCTTCCACGATTATCGTTTCATTACTCAGTCACGCCGCAAAATTTCAAAACTTCTGACCACAGCGTGTCAACGTCTCTGCACAAGTATCCTTTTCGTAATCGTACTGACGATGCTTTGTCCTGGTCATCTTCTTTTCCTGACTTACTGTTCCCATGCATGTTGATCCATCTTCGTGCATGGGTCCCACGTTTCTATAGACATACTACATGCCCCTTCATTTTCCTCTCTTGAATCAGCTTGGTTGTGGCTAGGGAGGCTTGAACAACCAATTTTATACTCCCTCTGTTCCGAAATAGTTGTTCGAAAGCCAAAAAATTCATTCTGCAGTAGCCGTTTGATGTCAGCCAAATTATTTGCTGTTTACATTCATTAACAGGTTAGTACGTATCATTACGCAGTTCAGCCATGGCCAATACTAACCTGTTTATGTACACAGCAGATAATTTTAGCAGAGATCGAACTGCTAAAGCAGAATGAAATTTTTGGCTGTGGAACAGCTATTTCGGAACAGAGGGAGCAATAAGTAGAACACTCTCAAAGCGCTTATACCTCCCCCAAAATGCAACGTTAATGAAAACTCATCTTAGTCTCGAAATTAGGCTTTAATACTTTGTGCCTCTTGACATTAATAAGAGTTGCTGAGTACCCTGACAAACACAAAGAAAAATATTGTCAAACACACAAACGAACGAACCGTTTTTATCCAAAATTTGGTAGTTTATGTCTCGTGATATTTTTTAAATTTCATAAATAGCCATCCATAACTTTATGAGCAATGCTTTACCAAACATAATGAGAAACATCAGTCAAAGATGCAAACTGAGGCGCCGATCATCACCAAAATTCGGTCATTGGTATCTTTTAAGTCTTTTAACAGTTCTTAAATTCCTGCAAATTTCATAAAAATCTGTTCATAATTTTTGGGGTTTTGTTCCTGACAAACATAAAATGAAACGTAGAGACAAGCAAGCGCGCAAACAGATTATCACAAAATTATTGTCATTTGCTACTTGTAACATTCCTAGCAATTGGTGCCAATTTCATGAAATTTATCCTTAACTTTTATAGTCATGTTACCAAGAGAAAAAGAAGCAGATAAACAACCAATAAACTGTTGCTCGGATCCTCACCAAAAGCTAATCATCTGTTCCTCGATCCTAACATACCTAAAAATCCCTGTCAATTTCGTAAGGATCCGTCCATAACTTTTGAGTTTCTTGGTGACAGAGAGACAGACAAACTCACAAACACACAAACTCGATAAATCCCTAATCTCCTTGGCGGAGGTAACAATAATAAAAATAATCACTAGAGCACTCTGAGAGCGCTCACCTCCGTCAAACAAAGCACGGTAACGAAAAACTCAAATTGGTTTGGAAACTATGATTTTTTCCTTCGTATTAGCATCAAACCCTTATCATTTGTGCCTTTTGACAGTTATAATAACTTCTGTAATTTTCTTGAACATCCGATCATATCTTTTTTAGTTATGCTGCTAGCAAACATTCTAACTAACGTTAGTCAAACACACAAACAAACCAACCAATCATCACCAAAATTTAATTATTTATGTCTTTCAACATTACGAATAATTCCTATAAATTTCCCAAAGATCCATTCTTAATTGTTGGTTATTTGCTAACTAGCATAAAATCAAACATAGGAACAAATGAACGAGCGAACTAATAGATCACCAAAATTTGGTCGTTTACTTTTTGTGATATATCTGACAACTCATGCAAATTTCTTTGAAATCCCTCCATAACTGTTAGAGTTATGATGGTAAGATAAATAGGCATACAGAAAAATAAACGGACGGATCTTCACCAAAAGTTAACCATTTGTTCTTCCTAACAAACCCTACATTCCCTGTAAATTTCGTAAAAATCTGTCCATAACTCTTTTGAGTTATCATAGTGGCGGACAAATTTGACGAAAATATAACCTTCTTGGCGGAGGTAATAACTCAACGTAAGTAGGAGTCTATTATTGTGATAAATTATTCTTGAGTTTACGAAGTGGTCTCTGCCCTTGGCGAAAAAAAAACACGTTTTGCCGATTATATTCGCAATTTCAATAATGATGATACAATGTTCCAATGAGCGGCCATGTGCTGTAGAATTAGTGTCGATTGATCTGGCCGTCATAATCGCCAAAGCAAACCTTGCGTTTATCGGAATGCAATGCGTGTGCATTGTTTTCTAACTCGTGTCTTTGTAACCGTATTTTTTGTCTCCGCCAAGTAGGTTGTGTTTTTGTCAAGTTTGTCTATGTGGTCTGTTTGTTAGTCTGACACCAAGATAGCTCAAAAGTTACGGACGCATCTTTACGAAATTGACAGGGATTTCTTTGTACGTTGGGAGGAACAGATGATTAACTTTTGGTGAAAATCCGTTCAACCGACTGTTTGTATGTTAACTCCTTTGCCTCTTTTTTCTTGGTAGTATAACTTAGTATAACTCAAAAGTTACAGACGAATCTATCTGAAATTTGCAGGCATTGCTGGGGTTGTTACAGAAGCAAATGATCAAGTTTGTTTGTCCGTGTGTCTCTATTTGTTTCTATGTTTGTCAGTAACATAACTCAAAAAGTTATGAACGATCTTTATGAAATTTTTAGGAATTGGTAGAAGTGATAAAATCTAAAAAATGATCACAAATTTTTGTATTGATCGGTTAATCTGTTTGTGTGCTTAACTAATGATTATCAATATGTTTATCAGTAACGGTAACTCAAAAAGTTACGGACTCATCCTCAAAAACTTACACATGCTATTGTTACTGTCAAGCGATGCAAATGAACAAATTGTGGTGATAATGAAAAAAATCCTAGTTCCAGGTCCAATTTGAGTTTTTTGTCAACAGTGACTTGCTGGGCGGAGGTATGCGCTCTTAGAGTGTTCTAGTAAAAATAGATTCATGACACGAAATTGTACATTTATAATATTTTCATCCATCCATTGTTCACATTTGCTTACTTTCGTAATTTTTACCATTGCCAAGGTTATGTTTTTGTCGGAGTGTGCCAGTTTGTCTGTGACGAAGATAACTCAAAAAGTTATTGACTGATCTGTATGAAATTTACAAGGAATGCTAGGTATGTTAGGAAGAACAGATGAATAAGTTTTGGTGCAGATCCAATCAGCCGTATTTTTTTTTTTTTTTTGTCCATCTGATTTTTCTTGGTAACGTAGCTCAAAAAGTGATGGACAGATCTTCAAGAAATTTGCAAAAATTGTTGGAAATGGTAACAGGTACAAATGAACAAATTTTGGTGATGACCTGTTGGTCTGTTTCTGTATTTGACAATTCAGTATGTTTTTCTCAATGTCAGAACTAAGTCAAAAAATTATAGACGGATCTTTGTAAATTTGCGTGAAGTGCTAGCAAAGATAATAGACACAAGAAATCAAATTTTGGTGTTGATCAGGGGGAAGTTCTTGTTTCAGGACTAATTTGACTTGTCTTTAACATTACCTTACTTGGCAAAGGTAGTATTATTACTCATTATAATAATAGCAATGCAACCGCATGCTGGACATAGGATATCAAAGCATACAATCGTATCTGCAAACCAGTCGAAATCTGCCGGAGGTAAACAAGATTTTTTGAATAAACTTCATTTAAATACGGGCTCAGCAATTTTTTAATTGTCCACTTGAAAGCAGTTTTTCAGAACTTTTGGACTGCTGCATTCGCTTCAATTTTACCAACGGAAGCGCTCTGCAGAGACTTTTCTTCTCCTTGAGACCCCTGAGGTCCTTCGTTACCTTGGCCTCGATCTCTTCAACCAAAGAGCAGAACATTGCTTTGATCACAGCCTTAAGTCTTGGTAAGAAGCGGAAGTTGTGCTGTGCAATATCTTTGACATAAAGACGGTCTTTCAGCGTTGTGCTCCTTTTTTTTCGAAAATTATCACAAACTAATCCTCAGTTACAACAGGTAGCTGTGATGTAAGCGGGTTTTTTGTCATGGGCCTCTATACTCGAGCTCCTCCCCATGTCAAGGAGTCCTCTGTGATCCCTTGTCCCTTGTTATCAGCCGCGACCGAAGTGAGAGAGGTGATAATGTTTTTGTTGAAGATATACGTACAGTAAATGTATATATTTGTTTGTCTGTCCACCCAAAAAGGGGTAGAAGGAGTTGAGCAATGTTCATAATTTTTTGCAGGGAGTCTGGGTGGTTGCCCTCGATGCGACCCATGTAAAAAAAAAACTAGGATTAGCTGGCCAAAAAAAGTGACGGCGATGAAATTTGCTGTACACCTGAAAACAGGTAGAAATAATTGAGCTATGTCCATAATTTCAGGTAGAAATAGTTCAGTTATGTCCATAATTTTTTTACACGGATCCTGGTGGGTTGTTCTCGATGTGACCCATGCCAAAAATAAAAACTAAGATTAACTGGCCTTCTACAATGACGGCAATGATATTTGCTCCCACCGCGGGTGATGGTCTTACGCCACGAGGCGTTCTGGTTGTCGCTGAAATCATCTAAAACGTTATATTTGAGAAAATGCCACTGGTACCAAGATGTCGAGCTTGATAAAATGTTATTGCTAGGAAAATATCGCTTTCGTCAATATGTCGTTATTATCAATATGCTTTTGTCAAAAAATACTGGCAAAATATTTTTATCACCCGTGTACGAAGTGAGAGAGGTGATAATGATTTCGTTGAAGATTTAAGTATATTATTTGTATATATATTTGTCTGTTCACCCAATAAATGGTCGAAGGAGTCGAGCAATGTTCATTATTTTTTGTAGGCAGTCTGGTGGGTTGCCCTCGATGTAACCCGTGCCGAAAAACTAGGATTAGCTGGCCTTCAAAAATAGCGGCGATGAAATTTGCTCCCACCGCGGGTGATGGCCTTACGCAACGAAGTGTTCTAATTTTGATAATGTCATTGTTGACAAATTATTTTGGACGAAATGTTACTGTCGCAAACTATATGCACCACCGATTGACATACATGCATCTTTTTCCTAGACTGCCAGTGAGAAGTTTACTGTGTCTATGTTGTCCGTCATATACTGCTGTCGAATGGCTCCAATGCTAATAGCATGATTGTCATGTTCAGTATCTAGTCGGTTACTCTGGAGATCATTTGCGAGACGAAACTTGATGCCCGTGTCATTCATCTGCTCATTAGCTCTCTTAGAAATAAAACTTCGAGAAACTCAATTTGTCCCTGAGTCCAGCTGTTTGAAACGCTTCTCTTCCCCAGTTTTATCCTTACGTCTGTTTGTGGGACTGCTGCACCACTGGAGAACACGAAACGCTTCGAAAGGAAAAGCGAAGTGAATTTAGCTATGTAATTTATGGTATAAACGAGGACCGATAAATTACTCCCAAGTTGTGTTGCATCATCGTCTAATGGACACATTTCGCCTGCATTGAGCATTCAAAGTATTGCTAAGTGCGTCTCCCGTTGTTCAAGAGTAGTCATTCATTACATATTTTCAGATTGTATTACGAAGAGAGGAAATGTTTCGTGAGCAAGAAATATTTTAACCACCAGATTATGTTGAATTCTCAATGAAAAATGTTCCTGTGTACAATTATCGTTGTACTAACCATATATACATGAGCGCCATGTTTCTTCAGTAATATTGCTACAAATGCCGACTGCAAGCGAATATTCACCATATGGAGCGTAGTCGTGGTATCTTCGAATGCGATATTCTGGTATTTTTTTAATCGCCTAAAATCTGCACCAATCCCATGCAAAGTTCCATACCAACGGCAGCGCGCGGTGTTTTAACAACATTGGTTAATTCCATAAAGTACGACATCTCACTCGACATGCATGTCCTGTTCGCAACCTTTTTTATTTTTTCGGAGCTTGATTTAGGTCGGGAATTCTGCAGTTTTGTTTAGAGAACTGCTCGCGTAACGCAATTGCCATCGATCCAAGCAGCAGATGTCGACCTGGAGTGCCTCGGGGCCTGCTGTAATACTTGCTAAACTTATTGTGTCAACTACTGCAAATTGTATTCTCTCCAGTCGCTGGTGAACCAATCAAATGGCCACTGCAACAGCAGGATTTGCTTCTTAACTCTGATTTGTAAGCAGTTCATTAAATACTTGCTATGTTAATGGTTTCCTAGATTGCGACCACGTCGCCGTGGTCTAAGATCGTAATGCTTAAGCCTAAGTAAAAATTGCAGTAGCATAATGGCAGAGGTTGCGTGTTGCTTCTGTAATGCTTGCTATAGTTATTGGGTCGACTGTACTTTTTTGGTCGGTTGCTCAGAATTGTTCCTCTTGAGAGGAATACGATTTTCTTGCCTCTTGTTATCTCGTCAACTGTTGAGCAGCGTTGTTCCGTTCTCTGAAATGCATGCAGTAGGAGTTACCCAGGCGGGGTAGACGTTGGTCATTGTCGAGCTAGGAGTCTTGTTCGGCGTCAGACTACCGCTTGTCCCAGTAATCTGGGTCTGCATGATAAGTACATATAGTCGCATAGTTTTGGGATGCGAGGATTTAGAGTCGGACCAGGGCTGGTCCCAGAAATTGCGGTCGGAGATTGAACCTTCCCACTTCCCACATAAAGGGATTATTCAGTGAGCACGTCGGATGTTGTCCATGATCATTGCAGAGTGACAGTTTGACCTTGCCTATTTTACCGACGTATAATATTAAGAAGTGAACAGAACGTCGAGCTCTGGGAAATATAACATCTGCACTTTTCCTTCTGACCGAGGCATAGGATGGATCACAGCCAATGATGTTCGCTTATTGGCTCCGTCCATCTCCATCGTTATGTTGCCTGCACTTAGGCTCTCCACAGACTTTGTGTCAGCTCTTTTATCAAGCTGTGGGACATGATTCTTTCCGCGCCAATTGGCTTACTTGCTTGCTTCTTTGCTTGCTTCCTTCCTTCCATCCATCCAGCCTCTGCCACTCCTACTGACAGTTTGTACTGTTCTCCCGTTTCTATTTCAGCTTACTCCTATTACTCGCAAATGATTAGAGAGTTTCCAGTCTTGTTTTACAGATTTTATGAAAAATCCTATAATTAATTGGGAATTTTTTTCCTTGCGTACGATCTTCGCTGAATTATGTGCCTGTTAAGCAGTCGCAATACAAGTTAAACTGTAGGAGTAAGAAACAAGCTATACTTCAACTCATAATAATTTATTATTCATCAGGTGGACCTCTGTTTATGACCACAGTCTTGTAAAAATTCAAACTTAGCCCACGAACGGGGCTTTCATTGCTATGAAACATTTACACAAATTATAAATCCGCAGAACTGATTCTCAAGTGACATTATTGTTGAGCTACACAAGCACTGTGTGTGGTAATTCACTGTCGCTGCCCAGTGAATATAGGTAAATTTTTTGGAGAATATTGAGTTATATGACAATAAGTTTGAACGACGAACAAAAAGCATCCCCCCTGCTGTGAAGGTAGGTACCTGTCGATTTAAATCTCTTCCTGATACACTATGCAGCAGGCGCCACCAAAAGCTGGCGTCGGCGAGAGGATGGACGTGAGACCTTTTCAATCGCTTTGGCTCTTCTATGCCGATTTCTTATCTGTTCAGACTATGCAAGAAAATACTGTACACAAGACACTGAATGGTCGAAAGAAGTTTTATCTGTGAACAGAACAAATAACCTGTGCGGCCGTGATGGCTTTCAACGTTACTGGCATAACAACGAGATCCACTGCAGGCCTTCTTTTACACCGCCAACTGAAGGAAGCTCCGTCTACCGGGATGTTGTTTGCTTGAGTGCAATGATTGGGACAGTGGAGCTTCACGGTGTCCTGGTACTCCATCCGCACTTGAATATGCGATGTTTGCAACGGGAATCCTTCCAAATGCTTCACGCCCTCGGTTGACGAACTTGCCCCTGGGATATTTTGTTTATGAACTTCTTGCAAATTCAACAGTGAAAACGAACCTTATCTTGATCTTCTTTACTTCTAAGATGTATTTGGTGTTCGACGGTTTCAAAGATCGGACATATTCTCACTCTTTATTTCAAACAAACTTCCAAAAAATATAATGTTACAGTGATCCTCATCAAAGAATTCCGAGCATAAATGATTAAAATTAAATAAAAGCCTTCATAAGCTTGGCGCTGACTGGGTTTTTGAAAGGACAACTCTAATTGTCACACGCCGACCGGAAGCAGAACTTCCTCGACTGAGATGCGTAGTGTCGCTTAGGCCGGGAACAGACCGGAGCAACAAGCGATGCAATACGATTTTTCCGGGAGTCGTGTTGCAGCAATGCACGGGTGTCGCGAGGCATCGCAGTTGTGGCGGTGGGGGCAGCAGACTGTTGTCCCCTCTGTTACATTTTGCCGTGCAACAAATTTGTCACGTTTCACGTCGCTTGTCTTGTCAGTGGAGCGGCGGCCTTAGTCTGGTCTACAGTGCGTGTTTTTTACTACTTTCTTTCTACTATTTAGGCCGGGGCCCCGCCGGAGCAACGAGCGACGTGCGACGCAACAAACTTGTTGCATAAACGTAGCATCGGGTACAACAATCTACTGCCCCCACCGACACAACCCAGATCGCACACGCACTATCAATCACAGTCGCCATTTCTCCCGCTATAGTTGCATTGCATCGCTATTGTGTCAGTGGGGCCTCGGCCTTAAATGTGGTATTTTATGCGTGCATAATTTTTCCCAAAAATTACTCAAAATAATCAATAAAACTATTATTAAGTAACTTCAAAGCAATTACAGCAGTTTATTGCAAAACAGTTAATTTTTAAGAAACAAAGATATTTTTCTCAATAATTACTTGACTGCACAAAAAAATTAGAATGGAAAGCGAGTATCAAATGTGATGCATGCACTAAATTTTTGCTAAGAATCAATGTACAATGGCGCCAGAAATATACTCCGCACAGGCAGTGTTTTTCATTAGATTGTAAATCAAGCTAAATGTTAGGTTACTGACTTTTATGAAATTATACCGCGAGCTATTTAATCAGCCTTTTCTCTTGTAATTACTATACCGTTTTATGCAATATCAACTAGAACACTCTGAAAGCGCGTACCTCCGCCAAGCAAGGCAACGGTGACCATAAATTCAAAATTCTGAAACCATGCTTTATTTGTATCAACAGCAAAATCTTATCATTTTTGCCTTTTAACAATATTAACAGTTTCAATAATTTTCTTGAAGATCCGTCCATAACTTTTTGAGTTAAGCTGCTAACAAACATTTTGACAAACAATTAGGTCAAACACATAATCAGATCAACCGATCATCACAAAAATTCAATCATATATGTCTTTTAACATTACTAACAACTTCTGTAAATTTCATAAAGATCCATTCATAGCATTTTGAGTTATTGTGCTAACAAGCACAAAATAAAAAAACAGCAACAAACAAATAACCGAACAAATCATTATAAAAATTTTGTTATTTACTCTTCATGTAAATTTCATAAGAATCCGTCCATAACTGTCTGAGCTATGGCATTTGAGAAAAATTAGGCCGACAAACAAACGCCTTCACCAAAAGTTATCATCTGTTCCTCCTAACATACCTAACAATCCCTGTAAATTTCGTTAAAATCCATAATTACTTTTTGAGTTATCTTGGTGACAGACAGAATACCAGACAGAAAAACTCGACGAAAACATAACTTTCTTGGCGGAGGAAATTAAACTAATCATGTACTTTCGTCATTAAAAAAAATGTAATCAATACAGAAGGCAAAAAGAAAGTATACATGTTCAAAGAATTTTATTTTGATGAGTTTTTATCAATATGTACAAAGAATGTAGACTTGTTAATACTTAGTAGCATAACCCTTCAACGATTTCACAGCACGCTCTCTCTTTGGCACCTCCTCAGTTAGTTGACTACAGAACTCCTGTTAAAGGGCGTACCTCTTCCCATTTATTTTTGTCGACATATCATCAAGCTTATAAATATTTTCGTTGCGTAACTGGTTCGATATAATGTCGTACGTTCTCTATTGGATTAAAGTCTGGTGATTAAGCTGGTCAATTCAAATATGCAACGTGATAGTTCTGAAGTAGTCTCTTGACAGTGGCTGCTTTGTAGTGTTTGCAATCCCGGGACAAAATGACAATCCCGAGATTTCAGGAAGGCAATCTCGGGAATTCCCAGGATCCGGGGATTTCATTATTTTTAAAGTATGGAATTGTAGTTTGTTTTATTTCATTATACGTTGTGTTATCAATAATCACATGTTAAATTATATTAAAAATTAACAACGTACAATATATAACAGGTTAAGAGGCTCAGAAAAAACTTGAGATTTTTATCGTTTATAGTCCTATCAAATGATAAAAGTAAAACATACTCGGCAATAATATTCAACCATTTCCAAATTGAAATAAAAACAAGCTAATAGTTGCACGCTACTGAATGGCCGGGCAGCCTCCCTCCCCCCATTCTCCGACGGCTACCCACTTTGATCTAGATGCACCAAAATTATATAAAAAAAACTGCAAAGCGAAAATCATATAATTTGCTGTGGAGAAAATTAGGCTATCAAATTAAAAATCGAAAAGATAGGTAATATGAACTTGATAAATAGGCCATTATTGTAAAACTCAACTTACTTAAGTAGTCGACATTCAGTATGATCTCAGAAGACAACATTTATAGTGCCATTGCTCAGATTGTTTTTATGTTCCTAGCAGGCCGAGTCATTGAGTGAGGCTACGCAGAGATTCATACTCCAATGTATTACTTGAACCATGTATATTATGAGGTACAGAGATAGTGAAGACTACTCCGTGTAGTGATGTAAATTCCAATAATATTAAAGCACTAAAGTCCTGTCTCGAGCTCCCTAATTGGTGAATCATATTAAACAACTTGATTTGAAGTTATTTTCTCATTCATATTTTGAAATATACAATTTAGAATCTCGGAAATTCTCCGGGAAAAAGAAATCCCCGGACTAGGAAATTTGAGTCCTAAACTATCCGGGATCCCGGGTTTCCGGGATGCACACATTACTGCTGTGTGTATTGGAGCATTGCCCTGGATTAAGATGACTTTAAAGGGTAAATTATCATCATAAAGGAGATCTTGAGCACTGATTGCTCCCCTGTCCATGGCAGAACATCCTCCACTTTGTAGCATTGAAACAGTACGTATGGGATGAAATTCTTCTCTATACTTCATATGGTATTGTTATCAAAGGTTGCTTCGATAAACGGTACATAACAGAAGAAGAAGAATGTGAAAAGAAGAAAGGGAGGGGGCAAGAAACAAGAATCAACTCGTGTGCAGTGGTACGGCAGTCTGGCCGGTGTTTAAAATCGGTCTATTTTTTGCTATGTACAGAAATTCTAAAATTCTGATATCGGAATGGCTAGATAACGAAACTATTTCAGATTGATCCAAGGATGGGTGGTCTGCCCGCAGACCACCCATGAATGGGGCAAACTTGAGAGAGGAAGGTTCGTTCTGAAGGAACGTCCCATGTGTTGATAAAGCCTAATTACCTCCGCCAAGTAGGTTATGTTTTCGTCGTGTTTGTCTGTCTGTTTCGCTGTTTGTCTGTCTGTCACCAAGATAACTCAAAAAGTTATGAACCGATTTGGACGAAATTTACAGGGATTGTTAGGTATGTTAGGAGGAACATACATTAACTTTTGGTGAAGATATTTCCATTCATTTGTTTGCCTAATTTTTCTCAATGCCATAACTCAAAAAGTTACTGATGGATATTTATGAAATTAACGTGAGTTGCTAGGTATATTACTAAGAGTAAATGACCAAATTTTGGTAATGATCCGTTCGTTCGTTCGTTTGTCACTGTTTATAATTTTATGCTTGTTAGCACAATAACTCAAAAAATAATAAATGGATCATTTTGAAATTTATAGTGGTGTTTAGTAATGTTAAAAGACATAAATGGTTAAATTTTGGCGCAGATCGGTTTGTTCGTTTGTATGTATGACTTATGTTTGTCTTAACGTTTGTTAGCAGTATAACTCAAAAAGTTATGGACGGATCTTCAAGAAATTGCACAAGCTGTTATAACTATCAAAATTCTCAAATGATTAGAGTTTGGAGTTTATACAAAGAAAATTATGCTTTCAGAGCCAATTTGAATTTTTTGCTACCGTTGCCTCGGTTGGTGGAGGTATGCGCTCTCAGAGTGCTCTAGTTTTAGACTGCTTCTGAGTGCTTCCAAAGTAAGAACTCTGGCAAGTTCCGCAGGTATATTTGTAAACAATGTAAGAACATTCCCCTCTCAGTTTTGCCCCATTCACCACCGAGTCTCCACTGCGAGCAGACTCCTTGGATCAATTTGAACCTGCTTCGTCATCTAGCCATTCTGATATCAGGATTTTGAAATCCCTGTACATATCATGAAATAGACCGATTTTAAACACCGACCAGACTGCCGTAACACTGTGCACGCGTTGATTTCTGTTTCTTGCCCACTCTCTTTCTTCTTCTTTCCGCATCCTTCTTCTGCTGTAATGTACCGTTTATCGTAGCAACCTTTGTAATTCTTCTCGTTTCCTTCGTCGAACAATCTACCTGACATCACTGCCTAGGGGCTGAACTTGCTTTCATCACTAAATACCACTCGGCGAGTAGAAGTAGCACGAGTTTCATGCCTGTTGATGACCTGCAAACGACAGTTTCGAGTCTTTTTCGACGTCATCGGTTGCGTTTTGCGATGGAGCCTCTCAACAAAAATTCTTCCAGCTTATTTCCTCTGCCAAGGAGGTTATGTTTTCGTCGTGTTTGTCTGTCCTCTGTTATGCCGTTTGTCTATTGTTCTGTCTATCACCAAGATAAATCAAAAAGTTATGAACTGATTTGGACGAAATTTACAGTGATTGTTAGGTATGTTAGGAGGAACAGATGATTAACTTTTGGTGAAGATATGTCCATCCGTTTGTTTATCTGCCTATTTTTTGATAGTACCTTAACTTAAAATGTAACGAGCGGATTTTTATGAAATTTACATGAGTTGTTGGGTATATTACCAAGAGTAAATGATCCAGTTTTTGTGATGAGCTGTTTGTTCGTTTTTCGCTGCATTTTTTATGGTTGTTAGTGCAATAACTCAAAAAGTTATTAATGGATCTTTATGAACTTTACAAGAATTGTTAGTAATGTTAAACGACATAGTTGATAAAATTTTGGTGATGATCGGTTGGTCTTTTTGCGTGTTTGATATGTTTTCTAGAATGTTTGTTATCATCACAACTTAAAAAATTATGAACGTATCTGCAAGAAAAGTGCAGGAGCTGTTAACACTGTCAAAAGGCGCAAGTGATTAGATTCTGGTGTTGATACAAATAAAATAATGGTTTCAGCGCCAATTTGAATTTTTCGTTACCGCTACCCTACTTGGCAGAGGTATGCGCTGCTCTCGTTCTTGATTGTAAAAACAGAACACTTTTCCGTGAGGTCACAAGGTTTTCGAATCTGTTTTTGATATACCGGATTGTAATGCGCGACCATCTCTGGAGGTTGCCCTCGGACGGCTTGATGTTTATCACCCGCGAGCGTAGCTATCGAAAAGAGGTGATAATGATTTCGTTGAAGATTTAGGTATATTTGTATCTATCCCTTTCCACCCAAAAAGAGGGTGAAGGAGTTGAGCAATGTTCAAAATTTTTTGCTGGGAGTCAGATGGGTTGACCTAGATGTGACTAATGCCAAAAAAACTAGAATTAGCTGGCCATCAAAAAAATGACAACGGTGAATTTTGTTGTCTGTCCACCCAAAAAGAGACAGGAGTTCAGTCATAAAAAAAAATTTTTCCACTCTAGGCGGTCAGGTAGGTTGACTGAAATGTGATAAGTTGCCAAAAGCTCGAGTTAGCTGACCATAGAAAATGACTGTGTTGAATCTGTTACGTCACACCCCCCCCAAAAAAAAAGCAGAGCGAGTTGAGCCATCATCACAAGTTTCTTCCGACAGTTAGGTGGGTTGACTAGGATGTCAAGAATGTCAAAATTCTAGAGTATGCTGGTCATAAAAACGTCGGCGTTAAATTTCACCCTTGCCGCGGGTGATGGTCTTACGCCACGAGGCGTTCTAGTGCTGGACTGTCTCGATCACTGCCAGTTTTTTTCTGATGACGTTCCACAGTCAGTCCATCAATTATGTTATTACATATGAGCCTTTTAACTGTTTCGCCGTTGGATAGTCCAGTATCATGGAATCGTATGATTAATTATGTTTCTGACGATCACTGAAATCTATGACGGCATTGGAGCAACTGTTAGCACGATTAAGAAGGTTACTATATGAAATGCAGAAAATTTTACTGTATTAATGTTTAACTAGCTGGACCCGTGAAAATTTTCACGGTTTACCAACTTTATTTTGAGTGTTTGGAAAATTTCCTTCTACCGGTTTGCTTGTTGTTGGATTTTAATGTA
>LQNS02278078.1:14427097-14438563 GCA_001587735.2 Parhyale hawaiensis | reverse complement strand
AAAGACTCCGACCTACGCTGTGGTGAACACTGTAACCAAACAGACACTTACACGTTGTGAAATATAGCGTGTGCAAAGCAGTGAGTAGCTGCAAAAAGGACGGTAAGATGTGCATTGAAATGCCATTATGAGCAAAGTGCTACGACGCTGAAACCGTCGAAAGTCGAAACTCAGTGTACAGCAAGGAACTGCTGGAAATTGTTGTGAGGAAGCTGAAAAGACCCACAACCATTACTATTTCTATGTTTCTTTTTCTTTTTTTTTTTGGTCAAACCTGACGTGTAATTTCGGTAGAGTAATGTCAATTTTACATTTTCATTTCTACGTTTTCTGTTCGTTTTGTTAGTTGTAAGGAGAACTGAAATTGTTGTTAGCGACCATTGCTATAACCCTTTTTTTCTTTCATGTGAATCAATGTTATGTGTAAACACATCACAACAAGTTTCATGTTGTTCATAACACGTTTTACCAGAGAATCTTCATACGTTGAAGGTGAGCGGAAGTCGCGAATTTGCTACATTGAATGCGTATGAAAATTACTCAACATACATTTCCAAAATCTTCCAAGATTGTGGTGACGACTTCAATGAAAGGAGGATGATGGCAGTGTTTGATTCAGAAACATGCAAATCTGAGAACACGACGTGGTAACGAAACACCAATTTGCCAATGTATTTAACGTGTGGAGCAGGTCATACGTTCGAACAGTAAGCAGAATTGACGAAACATCATTTACACATGTTACCATTGAAACACGTACACCAACATTGTAAACAGAAACATTGTAAACTATGCAGATAGATGTTATATAATTCTAAGGTCGTGACGCGCAAATGCGACGGGAATTTGTGATGTTTTATGCTATTCAACTCATGCAACTTATGCCTTCATTTCCATTTACGTTAGTGTATTATGTGTCCGCATATGGATTGTGAATCAAACAAATGTGTTTAATTTATTAATCCGGAATTCAAAGATGTAGAAAAAGGGAAATTAATCACTTGCTCTGTCAAGTGAATCATATTTCGAGAAAAAATAATGTTGCAATTGTGCTATAGTCATATATTTAACCAACTATAGTATTATCAAGCTTTTCTAGTCTTAAATCATTGTTTGATGGTCGTTGCTCTCCTTAAACTGAAATATGCTTTTGTATGGTCAAGGAAAATCTATTAGTAGCAGAGAAAGTAAACTTAAAGTAACCAAGCCCTAGACAAAATTGGGCATAATTCTTGGAAAGAACGCCACGTCCCTCGAACTTCTTTTGAGGGCGGACGGATGTACTGGCGCAGCGCAGGCCGCACCACTCCCTTGCACTCCTTGGGCGACCTGTCTATAAAAGGCCCTAGCGACTATGCCGGCCAGCTCAGAGACCCGCTGGAGTTATACGTGGGACGTACCCGATATCCACGCCCAGCGGTGTATTATCTGTGTCTCAACCCAACACACAGTAAACTGTGTGCTACTACACCAGAGTCTCCATACCCTTTACTTTGAGAAGCCATCACCTGGTGACGATCGAACGAACCCGACCGAATACATCTGCGAGGAAGTTACTATCGTATACATGCACAGGCATAAGGAAAGACCAGCTATCACAGCATCCCGCAAAACATGTTTTGAGTTGTATTGCCTTCCATCTGCGTAAATTTCCCTGATCAGGAGAGCCCAGCAATTTTCAATTGGCTTTAGATCATGTGAGCACGGTGGCCCAGCCATCAGTTTCTCTTCATGGAACTCCAAAGAGTCCAGAAATGCAATTGTAGTAGGGGCAGAGTGAGAAGGCGCATTATCATGTATGAAAATCAAGTTTCGAAGCAACGAAAGGGATATGTCATCCAGCCATGGGACCAAGGCGTCATTTAACCTGTCACAATATGATGCAGATGCAATTTTCAAGCCATCACGTACTGTAACCGGACCTACAAGTCGATCCCCTATGATACCAGCCCATATCATAACACTGCCTCCCCGTTTTACGCGTTGATGACACTCACCTCCAGGTAACACCCAACCCTTACTCCACCCATCACGTCCATCAACGGTTGCCGGGGTTTCGTCGGTGAAAAGAAGATGATTCATGTTTATCTTCATGTATTTCTCTGCCCATTCCATCCTCAAAATTTTATGTCTTGGGGTCAGAGGAGGCAATTTCAGAGGGGATTTGACAAAAGCAATGGAGCGAAGGATGTTAGGCCTATTTCTTGTGGTTTTAGGCACTACAGGAAGCTCAGTAGCCATAAAAATTTATTTACTTGTTTACCTGGGTCATTTACGTAGCTGACGATCCTCATTTCTCACGTCTCTATCAGTAACAGTCCTTGAATGTTCAGCGTCTGATCGATTTTTCCGTGGTGAAGGGTCATTCAAGAATCTTGTCACTGTGTCAATATGGCATCCTATTTTTCGGACAGTAACATCAGGAGAGGTGCCTTTAGCAGTTTCTTTCATCATAATTTATTTTTCCTCGTTAGCTAGAGCTTTTCCACGTCCCATTTTAGCAGAACATACAAGAATTAAAGCTATTATTGTCGTTCACCTCAAAAAGAGAACAAATGCAAGAAGTTGTCAATCAGGAGACACAGCAAAATGTAAACAAACTCAACAGTGTTGCCATCAGATGTCACGATTTTCCTGCAAGTTTCATGAAAATTTGATTGCGCAAAAATGAGATATCATGAAGTTTGTGCTAAAGCAATTATTTACGTTCTAAGTGTAAAGTCTTCGCATTACCGGCCCATGCACTTTGTAATGTGACAATAATCGGTACCGGCTTCAAATGTGGAAATATTCAAATGATTGCTGTAATATAGTGACCTCAGGTTATATTTCAGCTCTTTTCTCGAGCGTTTTAATTTGGTGGCGTCATTTTCAGCCAGTAATATTTCCAAAACATTCGATAGTTGCGCTAGTTTCGAGCTGGCGCTCATCAGATACTGCAATATTTAAGGAGCCATGAAACGAAGACCTTTCTATTCTATCTTATTTTTCCGTAGAGAGAGCGGCAATATATCCGTCGACTTCAGTCACTGCGGACATTAAAATTTTCTTCTTCAAATTGAGTCAGGCGCGGAGACGGAGGGCAAAAAGCTGAGGACATGGAAGTGCAAGCACCGTAGATGAAGATCAGTCAGAAGCGTCCCGCGTGGGATTGTGAGTATCAATCTGGCGTCGCTTCGACAAAATGTATGAAGCGCTTTGATGTTCAATCTCTCTTTGCTCCCTATGGGGGGGGGGTCCTTTCATGTACAAAAGTAAAGTGAACTCAAGCGGGTCAATGTCAAGACGAGGGCTGGGATACGGTACTGTTATAAGACTGCGTACACTGTAGGAAGGCGACAATAGACGGCACATTGTAGTAACCTGATACATCTGGAATTCGGCCTATAAGTAGTCCGGCTTGATGCAAGGTACGTGTTTGTAGGTCATCGCAAAATGAAAGTACAGTGTATCAGGCATATGACCCAGGCTGGACTTTTATCAGAGCTGACAAAGAGTATCTGAAAATCCACGTTAAATTTGTTTTATGCCATAAAGTGATTCGTGAGCAGAATTTGTTAGTAGACACAGGTGGTCCGTACAACTGAGCTCGAAAGAAACTCTCTATAAAATGTACGTCAGTATGAAAGGAAATCCAATAATCAAAATATGATATAAACCATATATATGTATATATCTATAAAACCAAATGAATCATATTTACTTATTTACATACTACGGGTCTGTCCTCAAGCAAAGGAACAGGAACTTACATAACTACGTAAGGCCTATGTATAACAGTCGTTATTTTTAATGTGTGACCAATTAGGGCAAACAACAATGGAAACCATTCAAAGTCACGCAATTAAAGTGACCCGATTGATGTAAATTTGCTACTTACAAATAAGAACATAGTTTTCATTAGTAAATTAGAGATTAAATAGATAGCGGTCTCCGTGTAATTTCCAATTTAATCGAGATTACTTTCTAACACTACGACCAGTAGTGTCGCGATTAAAACATGCGGGTAGCGACCTGGAATCAGTCAGGCCATAGAACGCACAGTGATTGTAATAGATTTTATCTGTAGCTTTCTGAAATATTTATCATAAGTTTGCTTACGTATGAGTTGCTCATTGCATACATACCATTAAAAGAAGGAAAAATCAGCTGTCTTCAACAACCGTCAAAAATTCTTTACGAAGGGCTAAGATGCCGGGAAAACTCCCAAAGAAAGGCCTAACTTGCGCTTGGCAACGCGCTGCACAGCCCTCAGTGTGAACTTGGCTTAACTAACCTAACCCGGAGGCCTGTGGCTCATCCCACGCTCCCTGACGTAGAGCAAAATTGAGTTTACGGAAGTTTCCAGAGTGACCAACTAAGAGATAACGCCAGGAACCGGCCTCAACAAGGAATAAATAGTAGACGTACTCAAGCGAAGTCCCCGAGAAATGAAATCTCGAAGGCTTAAACTTGCCGCGCCAGTTGACGACACCTTTAGATTTCGTGACCTGGAGTAAAACTGTACCATTATTATGACTACTATCGGGATCCGCGGAAATTCCACGATTTGTTAATGTTCTCAGCTAAACGATTATAACTCATTTAAGTTTGACCTATTGCAGCTCTTCTAACCTAATCTACCCCACAAATAACACCCGTTACTTAATCCTGACGAAGTGCGCCTCACCTCAAGTCTGCTGCGCACGAGGACGTTTCTCCCTACCCTTCCGATCACTCAGCCATGAATGCAGCTTCGTCTTAGCAAATATTATTGTGTTCAAAAACTGCTTAAACTCCGAACGACCGCAGCAACTATTCCGCTACAGCGAGGGCCCGTTGCTCAGTTTCAAATCTCTCTCATAATTTTTATTGAGTTTTAATCCTCAATGGTTCCTATTTGGAATCGGTATGTGTTCCTAGATTAAGCCGGTATCACGCGCACTGAGACATTTGTGAAGCGCTGCCGTCTTCCGACTCTATGCAGCGGACTTAACGTAGCCCGCGTGTATGCCAAATCGTAGCCAGTCTATCCAAAGTCACTCTACACAGCCTATCTCCAATGAGCATTAAGATATCACCGTTAGATCTCGCAGATGTCTGACCAGCAAAGTTTTCGCCTTTGAATATCATGCTATAGACGTAAAGATAACACTCCTCGAAGGTACTTCTCTCATTGCTCTTCTTCTATATGTATAAGCTTTCACGAAGCTAAGTTTCTCATCATCTAAAGATAACAGTTCTATAGCGTGACCCGTGGCTGCTCTATAACCCACCAAGTTTCTGCTCTGTTTTATGCGATAGCTTCACCACAATATACACCTGACTAAGCCCATTTTTTTAATAATAGATTCTCGTAGCTGAACGCCTCTTTCGGTCGGTTTACTTGATTTCCTTGAACATTATACTTTAACTTTAAAAATTCTTTAGAATGAAGCAATCCAGAGCAGCTCGCTTAATTTGCGCCATATCCAGCTTACGGATTTTTTTCACATGTGGATCAAACATCGCAATAAAATGTACGTTATTGCGAGCTAAAACTCACTCGAAATTAAGAGAGATATTCCAAACAGCGCAGCTGGCACTTGCCGTAGAAGAATTCTGGCATAATGGCCACAGATTTTAAGCCATTTTGGACTGTTGAAATCTGGCCAGGCCGAAGTTGTGTCCCGCAGCGACAAAATCGGATGAGTAAGGAGAAACATTCCCGTGTTTCGACTCTCGTCTGCAGCGGGCATTAGAGATCACAATCTGAATATATGTGGTACACGGAAATGCTGCCAAGGAACCGAAATTTACCACGAGTGTGACAGTGATAGAACATTCGACATAAACACGCGGGGGGAAAATACTTGAAGTTATGCGTTAAAAAGAGGTCAAAGTCTTCTCTAATCAGTACTGAGTTTTTCGAAAATCTATTTGTAGAGTCACGCTATACGTTCCCATTGCCGCCAGTTTCCAACGCTCGAATGAAACATCACTATGCACAGAAATAACGGTACTTCGTAACCTCCCAACTGTTTACAGTAGGAACTACTTAAAGGGTTAAATTGGTCGAGGATCGTGTCTTTGCACGCAAATCCCAGTGGACCCCCAGGACAAATGGCAGGACACGCAGAAGTTTCTTTTACTTCTTTAAGGCATACAAACAAAACGCAGGCACGAGAGCACAGCTAGGATGCAGTTCTGCCTGCAGAGCCGCAATGGTAGAGGGACGCAGGAAGCACAGGCGTATCATTTGCATTTGGAGCTAGAGCGAAGATTCATAGCACAAACATTTTTGGAAACGGAAACATATCTTTTTTTTTTCTTCTTGAAGGTCCAAGAGTCAATAGGGCGAGCGCTAGACTACAACAAAGAGGGAAGTTCGGTGCAGAAATATTTTGCTAGCCAAATACAGTCACATATAAAATTACAAAATGAAATATTGCCAAAAATTATTGATAATTTTAGAATAAATATGCTATCCTTTCTAGGGATATTACATGAAACCTCAGTTTTGACATTTTGTAGTTCGAAGTTGGTGTGGCAAAATTTTCATTATCCAGACTTCTCATCCGAAGGACAGAGGTTGTGGCTGACATTCAACAAGCGCACGCACGAACGTCACACACAAATCGTGGTCATCGATGACACCGGTCAATGATCGTTCATTCAGGCCCTAACAAAGGGGCAAACAAAGTTATAATATACGGTAGATGTTATAGGCCACTAATATGCAAATTTTGATGATCTGTTTGTCCGTCTGTGTGTTTTACTATACGTTTGGCTTACTGTTTGTCAGAACGGATCTTCACGAAAATTACACGAACGGTTAATAATAACCGTTGTTAATAGGGACAAATGACTTTATTTTGGTGATGATCGAAAAGACATCCTGATTTCAGGACCAATTTAGACTTTTCGGTAACACTGCGATGCTAGGCGGAGGTATGCGCTCTCAGAGTGCATCTCGCAGTTATACTCGTGCTATAATTACGCAAAGGTAACGCCATCGCTTGACCAGCTTGCGACTCTTCAGCGCATCTCGCTCTAAAACGACATCTGGAGACCTCAACTGGGGCTAGAGCCGTTTTTGTGCGTGAGTTTATGTCTACAAGAAGAGGTTGAAAAATTATTAAATTCGGTTTTTAGTAATTGAAATCTGATATTACTGCTGCACCAACCTGATAATTGTTTAAAATCTATTATTTAACTTAGCGAGAATTATACTGCAAATAAAGTTTAGTATTTTTTTTTTAATATATGTGTTAAAGTATTCAAAATGGCTATTGATTTGGCTCTGCCAAAACCTTCGGATCACGGGTCTGATATTCATATTCATGGGTCTTACTCGGAAAATAATAAAAAATATGCTAGAGTAGGCGGTATGTAATTCTTTCTTCGTTTTTGACGGTAAATATTATAAATAGATGGATGGGCTAGGCTTGGGCTTACTTCTGGGCCCAACGTATACAAACATATTTATGTGTTTCCATGAACAGAATTGGTTGAATGATTGTCCAAAGAACTTTAAGCCTGTGTTTTACAAGCAATATATTGATGACACTTTTTGTACTTTTTAAGGATGAATCCCACGTAGACCTCTTTCTTGGATATTTGAACTTCCGTCATTGTAACATTAGATTTACTAAGGAAAATGAATCAAACGACCGGTTACCTTTTCTCGATACATATGTGCAACGAATAGACACTAAATTTCAATGTTCTGTTTACCGTAAGGATACATTTTCAGGATTAGGTACTAGCTTTTTTAGTTTTTGTTCGCATAATTTCAAACTGAACGGTGTCCGCACTCTTATTGCTAGGGCGTACAAAATTTGTTCGAACAATCAACTGTTACACCAGGAATTTGAGTTTTTACGCCGCTTCTGGATTAAGAATGGGTTCCCTACCTCGGTTATAGAGAAATACATCAATAAGTTTCTAGCCAAAGTAGGTATATGAACCTCCACCTGTAGTCCAGTCTTGCCACCAACAACTTCTTTTTTTCGGATATCAATCTATGAAAATGAAAGACGATGTGCAATCTCTTATCTGCAAATTTTTTCCACAACTGAAAGTACAAATCATTCTAGTCAATAATTTCACCATTGGATCTCTGTTTTCTTATAAAGATAAGCTGCCCCCTGCAATGCGAGCGTCCATTGTGTACCAATATTGTTGTTCACGTTGTGAATCATGGTACGTGGGCTCTACCTGCCGTACCCTTATGACCAGGATCGCTGAGCATGCAGGACGTAGTTTTAGGACCGGTCTGCCCCTTTGTTCTCCTTCTCAATCCTCTGTACGAACACATGCCGAACAGTGCAGTGTTCCAGTTTCTATACAGAATTTTAAAGTCCTAGCAACCACTTCCTACCTGTCTGACCTTCGAATTTTAGAGTCCAATCATATTTTCAAATCCAAACCGCAGCTAAATGATACCCAGAGCGCGTTCCCTCTTTGCATAGCTAATACATAGCATTGTTTGCCCTTTGTTTCTTATTGTGTCCATCCTTGTCTCGAAAGTGAAAGTACAAATTAGGTATAAGAATAGGCTTTAGATTGTTTTAGTTAGGTTTGCAGAACAGTTCTTTTCTAACAAACTGACTTTGTTAGACTTAATTTTTGAAATATTGTTTTTCAAAGTTCTTTCCGCTGATGATGGACAGATTGTCCGAAACGTACGGTTTTATTCATTGGTTGGTACTCAGCTTTTAATATATGTCGTTGCGGGCAGCTATTTTAGTCCTACTTTTTATTTTACCCTAAACATCTGAGGGATCCCCCCATCGAAAGAGGAAGTATTTATGAGCACAAAGGTAAACCATCAAACCCATTGAAAGTGAACAACCTGTTGCGAAAAGGCAAAAGGTTGCGCTAAAAACCAGCTAAAACTTAGAAACTGCAAGATTTACAGTCCACGACACTATAGCAACTGTACCGACCGTTTATTTCTGCCAACTGCATTGATTTACACGAAAATATATCTTTCATGAACAGAACAAACTACAGTGTGATACTATTGCAAATTTTGGCTAAAAGGATAGGGCTTGTGATTTTTTGAGAGCGAAAACACAAAAAGAGGGTAATCTACGCATCCGTACTTTATTTTAACATTTACTAAAGTTGTCTTCCAATAACTTTTCATGGAGAGGAGAAAACCCGACTAACAGCAATATATATATATATATATATATATATATATATATATACTAACGAGCTTTATTCAACAATTAAATTAGTCCATATTAGCCGCAAATATCGACGAAAGAAACACAAATTATAGACCTTAACAAAATCACGGACGGTTACTGCATACACGGAAGAGCAATGTTAAATTTACAAGCATCAAAAACCTCGAGGATTCTTGTAATTTAATACCTTAAGAAGCCTAAGGGAGCATTATCTGCTACCTAGCCAGAACTACAAGAAACATTGGGGAAAAATATTGCCTGGATAAGGTAGCCACACACTTTCCGAGCACGGCCAGCGAGCAGCTTTAATTTGGCGGAAGTTTGGGTTTGCGCAATACTCCTATAATGGAATCAGATTCGTTCGGCTGTAAAGAGGCAACGCACAAGACAACGGCTGAGATTTGCGGAGCGGCGTCCAAGTTACGATATTGCAGGTATTACCATCTTGCAAGCTGCACAGCCCTGGTAAAATCTGCTACAAGGTATTATCGAGTAGTGATAACTTAGCATTATTGTGCCAAGTTTGTGGTGAATGTCAGAAGAACAATACACCTGAAGGTGTAATTATTAATATGTATAAGCTCCACATATTTCTTTGTGCGGGGCTTCCCCTCATCGTTCTGTTTTAAGACCTAGACACAGTATTTCACCAAAAAGGGGCAAATGATTACATCACAACTCATAACAATTAAAGTTCGATTCTTCTTATCCACGTCGTGTTATCACCAATCAACAAAGATAGCAGACGTGACAGATGTCAAATAACATTTGGATCCAGACCGTGCTCGACGGACCATCGGGCACTGGAAGAGAAACTTAATAAATAGGAAAGACAAAGGAAACAACAGTGACGGCAGCGGGTAACAAAATGATAGAAATACAGTGAGTACGTACGAACAGAAAAATGTCCAAAAGAGTAAATGAAGGTTAACGTAGCACATTTCAAATGATGGGCCAAAGGAGAACTGACCTAACCCTACGTTTATGGCACACCATATGACCAGGAATGGGCTAGAGTAATACCAGTTTTTCTAGCATAAGTTGTTTAGTGGGGATAAAATTGCAGCTTCCAAATGCCGAAGGATACTACAATCTGTTAGGTAACCACAGGAGCCGCAGATGGAGCTCTTGAAGCTCTAGGATACGCACGTTGAGTATTCCTAAACCTTGAGAACAAGGATTAAGAGCCGGCACTTCGATGTGCTGGTCACAGTCTACTACGGAAATATAGCTGACGACACAAGACGAAAGTACAAGCAAGAGCAGCTCATGGATAAGCTAACAATAAAATTAGTAGCCGAGATTCACGGCAAACGCAAAGTTCGTTTATCGAGGAAAGAACCCGACTTCCAGCGATCCATCTTAGGGGCTCTAAGTTCATAGACACGCTCATCGAGGATCACTGCTTCTAACAAGCTCTGCTTTCACACAACACCAAAGCTGATCCGGCGAAGTCTTACGAAATATCACAATGTTAGGCAAAAGTTGGGAAAGCAGTTGAACACGCACTCTATATGAAGGTCATGATTCGACAAGAATAGCCCACAGATTATGGTAGGAGGTGTCATGCTAACGCTGACACCACGCTGAACTGCGACGCTCCTGCCAAATACTTGCATTTTCAAATTGTGATTGCCTTTGCAATGGAGGCCAGGGTTAGAACCAGCGTGAAATGTCCTGCGAACTCTTCTGAAAAAAAAGAACTCGAGTTCTTGACGATCTGTGGGAATTTTGAGATCAAAATCCTAAATATTTATCCAGCATTGGGTGGATTTAATATTGTTTGTTCATCCACGGGAGACATGGACCGAGTATTTACAGGCCCCGTCATCACTAGACTTGCCTCGGCCGATTTTGACGTCACCATGCTTATGGAATTAAAGGCTAAGAGGAGTGTAATTGGAAGACATCTTGATGACACTATTTATAGTAGTGATCTAGATTCCATCAAAGCGGATATTGAAAAGCGTAACTCATGGAAGAAAATCTCTCTACTAATTCAATTTCGCTGTTCTCAAGGCATGAAAATTGCGCTTCAAGATTTGGACACTAGCCGGCGTTGTATTTGACATGGACTTTTCTCATTTGAACTTTATATTCCTCCCGCCCAAATACAAAGTGATGAGTTTTATCCAATATTAACTTGTTATCAGTGCTATAAAATCGAAGATCATCTGTGAAGGCTTTTGATGCTCACATTCGAGGTGGAGGTTTTCTAATCCACCTAAGTTCAAAATCAGAATTCGATACCACGCCTAGATGGGAAGGTTTGTGATGAACAGATAACTTCTTCAACGTTTATTGGTAC
>LQNS02278078.1:14385245-14420600 GCA_001587735.2 Parhyale hawaiensis | reverse complement strand
TCACATGCTAAAGGAATGCGCACCCGGTCCCGGCTCTGCTTCCCATCAAAGTAGCGCAACAAAAGGTCCGCCTTGGCAGCGGGGTCTGCAACAAGATCACCACCAGTACCAATCAAAGGATTAGATTTTGGAGTTTATGCACAGAAAATTATACTTTCAGAGCCAGTTTGAATTTTTTGCTACCTTTGCCTCGTTTGGTGGAGGTATGCAATCTCAGAGTGCTCTAGTTTTAGACTGCTTCTGAGTGCTTCCAAAGTAAGAACTCTGGCAAGTTCCGCAAGTATATTTGTAAACAATGTAAGAACATTCCCCTCTCAGTTTTGCCCCATTCACCACCGAGTCTCCTTTTGCAAGCAGACTCCTTGGATCAATTTGAACCAGCTTCGTCATTTAGCCATTCTGATACCAGAATTTTAGAATCCTTGTACATAGCATAAAACAGACCGATTTTAAACACTGACCAGACTACCGCTACACTGTCACGCGTTGATTCCTGTTGCTTGCCCCTCCCTTTCTTCTTCTTTTTGCATTCTTCTTCGTCTGTAATGTACCGTTTATCGTAGCAACCTTTGTAATTCTTCTCGTTTCCTTCGTCGAACAATCTACCTGACATCACTGCCTAGACGGCTGAACTTACTTTCATCACTAAATACCACTCGGCGAGTAGAAGTAGCACAAGTTTCATGCCTGTTGATGAACTGCAAAAGACAGTTTCGAGTCTTCTTCGACGTCATCGGTTGCGCTTTGCGATGGAGCCTCTCCACCCAAATTCTTCCAGCTTATTTCCTCTGCCAAGGAGGTTATGTTTTCGTCGTGTTTGTCTGTCCTCTGTTATGCCGTTTGTCTATTGTTCTGTCTGTCACCAAGATAACTCAAAAAGTTATGAACCGATTTCGACGAAATTTACAGTGATTGTTAGGTATGTAAGGAGGAACAGATGATTAACTTTTGGTGAAGATATGTCCATCCGTTTGTTTATCTGCCTATTTTTTGATAGTACCTTAACTTAAACTGTAACAAGCGGATTTTTATGAAATTTAAATGAGTTGGGTATATTAACAAGAGTAAATGATCCAGCTTTTGTGATGATCTGTTTGTTCGTTTGTCGCTGCATTTTTTATGGTTGTTAGTGCAATAACTCAAAAAGTTATTAATGGATCTTTATGAACTTTATAAGAATTGTTAGTAATGTTAATCGACATAGTTGATTAAATTTTTGTGATGATCTGTTGGTTTTTTTGTGTGTTTGATATGTTTTTTAGTATGTTTGTTATCATCACAACTTAAAAAATTATGAACGGATCTGCAAGAAACTTACAGGAGCTGTTAACACTGTCAAAAGGCACAAATGATTAGATACTGGTGTTGATACAAATAAAATAATGGTTTCAGCGCCAATTTGAATTTTTCGTTACCGCTGCCCTACTTGACAGAGGTATGCGCTGCTCTCGTTCTTGATTGTAAAAACAGAACACTTTTCTGTAAGGTCACAAGGTTTTCAAATCTGTTTCTGATGTCCCGGATTGCAATGCGCGACCATCTCTGGAGAAGGTTGCCCTCGGACGGCTTGATGTTTATCACCCGCGAGCGTAGCTATCGAAAAGCCGTGATAATGATTTCGTTGAAGATTTAAGTACATTTGTATCTATGTCTGTCCACCCAAAATGAGGGTGAAGGAGTTGAGCAATGTTCAAAATTTTGCTGGGAGTCAGATGGGTTGACCTAGATGTGACTATTGCCAAAAACTAGAATTAGCTGGCCATCAAAAAAATGACAACGGTGAATTTTGTTGTCTGTCCACCCAAAAAGAGGCAGGAGTTCAGTCATAACAAAAATTTTTTTCCAGTCTAGGCGGTCAGGTAGGTTGACTGAAATGTGAAAAGTTGCAAAAATCTCGAGTTAGCTGACCATAAAAAATGGCGGTGGCCATCATCACAAACTTCTTCAGACTGTCAGGTGGGTTGACTGGGATGTGAAGAATGTCAAAACTCTAGAGTATGCTGGCCATAAAAACGTCGGCGTTAAATTTCACCCTTACCGCGGGTAATGGTCTTACGCCACGAGGCGTTCTAGTGCTGGACTATCTCGATCACTGCCAGTTTTTCTGATGACGTTCCACAGTTAGTCCATCAATTATCTTATTACATTTGAGCCTTTTAACTGTTTCGCCGTTGGATGGTCCAGTATCATGGCATCCTATAATTAATTATATTTCTGACGATAACTGAAAGAAAGACGCGGCATTGGAGCAACTGTCAGCACAATTAAAGAAGGTTGCTATCAGAAATGCAGAAAATTTTACTGTATTAGTGTTTAATTCCAAACTGTGGAGATTCTTGTTACCTTATACGTTGTGGTCGATACACATTTCAAAGATAATATCTCTTTAAATATCGAAATTTGTATATTGGAAAGCAACACGACGTTAAATCTATTGCTATGCAGTTTATTATGGCCAGAAACCTAAAATTTAGCATATTTTAGAATCTGACGAAAATATTGCCAGTGCAGAGTTGCTGGCACCGGCACGTAACGCGATCTGTAGTGGAGTGGCAACCAAATCAATTCAGTTTTCACCCTAACACTATATACTGTACTGTATTTACGTCTTAGTCAGACAGCTTTAATTTGAAAAACCCACAGAAATCGAAATCAGAAAGCAACAATGCTTCCTTCGTGTTGTGGAGCGTCAGAAGACAGCTAGGCCAGTCGTCTCCCTCGAGCTTAGGAGGGCAGCCAGGCCTACCGCTATCATTTAAGCCAATCATAGGTCTTGCTTTAGTGCTCCCCAACGGTTTCCGATGATAAGCGCAGGAAAGTGGCCAATTGCTGAGATGAAACCATTCCCCTGAGCGAAGGAATCAATGTCTGTTTATTGAAGTATTGGGACCGCTCCTTGCGTCTTCGACGGTTGTGACTTGTGCAGTCGTGGGCAGTGCGGGCTTCCGTTACATTTCCATCTATGGTGTTATTGGCAAGTAAAGCTGGCTGTCCGACGATGTGTACCTTGTGTTGTTCTTGTGCTGTTTCGTGGACAGCCTAGAACTTAATATTAATGTTATGACCGAAGTTGTAGCTTTATTCGCTGCCTAAACAGCGGTGGCGTGACCATACAGTAAATGCTGTTTAGAGCGCCCTTTCTCGATAACTAGGACGTGTTCGCCATGTCAACCAGCGAATCGCCACTCCCCTAAACGCACGGTCTCAGTCATTTTAGGGGCCTGTCTCACAGACGCATCGCATGAAAACCGATTGCTTAACGCACAACAATGATCTGATAGTGGAGAGATGGGTCAGAAATTTGGTTTTAATCGGGGAGCTTTAATAACTTAATAAGGAATGTTGAACTAACAGTTTCCGTATGCATTACCGCTGTTCCGATAACTCATCGCGTATATCACTGATCTCGTCAAAATTGAACTATTTGGCTGATGGTTTTGCGTGCAAAGCACGTATGATCCTCGTCTAGTCCCCTAATTTTAAACTATCATTTACGGAACACTCACCGATCACCCCGCAAAATACGGTAATCAAACGCTGAATGCACAACGTAGATGTGAAACATACGACTTACAATAGCAATGCGGTCGTTAAAGGTGCTTTGAACAATCGGTGGGAGTCGTGAAGCGATCGTAGATTTGTGATTTCCAAGTCAACTCTCCGATAAAACACGAATACCTCCCAACCAATTCCGTAGGATCTCCGTCTAATTTGCCCTGGGCACAGTTTTCGCTTCAGTGACATTCTTTCTCTTCCATAGGGCAGTGCTTGTTATATAGTGTCTGCAGACCATTGATAAAACCACTGCAATATGAGTGCACATTTACTGCATCAACAGCGGCGCAAACATAGTTTGGTGCAAAGTTTATCAATGGCACGCTGAAATTTAGAGTGCTGCTGGGCAATGATCCCTAAACTGTACCAACTCCACTTCTGTGTCAGAGTCAAATAAATCAGGCCACATAGCAAATACCTGAGTGTAATCACTTATCTCAGCTAATACACCACCCGACCTACACTCCCAATTCACATTAGTCCAAATATCAATGTCCAAGAACTACCGGCGATACGCGTAGGCAAAGCAATGATGGACGACAGCTGCAGTGCTCCCAGTTCAAGAGAAAATGTCTGACTATCGTTTGAGCGATTCGGGTGGCCCAGGTCCACGTTGTAATCACCAGCAACAGTCACTTACGTCTACGGTGGCAGCAGCCGACGAAAATTATCGAAGAAATTGTTGTTGAAAGTTGCTAGAGACCCACTCGGGGGACTGTAGACTCCGGTGAAGTAGAACTGCCTCCCTTGAATTTCCAGTTTAATCGTGCAGCTCTCGTAGATATCGAAGTTTACCATAAGTTCACTGACGAGAATGGCAGGGATTTCATTTTTGATGAGTAGTAGCAACCCACCGCCTCTCCTCCCCCGCCCTGAAGAATAGAATGGCTTGTATCTTGGCACTGCTGGCAGCGTCTGCTCGTTATTAATCCAGATTTCCGTCGAGATTATTACTGAAAAAGACATTGAAGAGGACTGAACAAATGCTAAGAATTCATCAAAGTGCTTGTTCATTGCACGTATATTTAAGTGAAGTACAGTGAGAGACTGCGTTGGAAGGCTCTTCAGGGCCCTTAAGTTGTAAAAATCACACAAATACTTCGTGCTCAGGCCGTGTTCTATATATCCGTTCCGGATTGAAACCACGTTTGGAGCCCACAGTAGTCTTCATCTCTATATCAATCTTATTCAGTAGCCCTATCATCTCTAGGAGGCACCATTCTTGCTTCTCTCTCACTGCTTTCGCTGTCCTTGGTTTGGTTTTGTAGTACGGGAGTGTTTATTTAATGAATCATGTAGCAAGTGGTCCTCATTCTCAGAGGCTGTCTCACTATCAGAATTGTCCGGATCTGCATGGGTGCGATAGGTGTGAGTGACACCGGTACAGATAGTTGAAGACTTTGGTAACGTGCGAGGGGTATCCCCAGATAAGGCCACCCGACAGCTTTCCGCAACGGCGTCGCCGCTGGACGTTAACGGTCCCAAATTTAGAGGAAGTACAGAAGGTGACAGGCAAAATCCTTCTAAATTTAAACATGGAAGTCCGTTCTTGTTAAGGAACTCATTTAAGCTAGATGCAAAGGCCTTGCCTCTTACAAGGCTTTTCAAAAGAGCTAGAAGAATGCATGAGTATGATTTCGTGAAATTTTCCTTGATTTGTTGGTCTAAAACTGGCAAAGGTGGCACATATGATGAACGAAGAGCTGTAGAGTAGGAAGTTTCCCTTGCTGGGGTGACACGCTTCTTCTTAAGGGCGTCCTTTCTCCTTAGACATCCCATAGTTAGGAAACTATGCGGTCTCCGTAATTCACACACTTCTTGAACGCTGACTTACGTTTTCCAGCAATCATCAGTTGAGCAAAGAGAACAAAGTTTGTATCCATGATTCTTTGGGCATGAACTATGTAGTTGGATGATCTTCGAGTTTATAGCACTGATAACAAGTTACTATTGGATAAAACTCATCACTTTGTATTTGGGCGGGAGGAATATAAAGTTCAAATGAGAAAATTCCATGTCAAATGCAACGCCGGCTAGTGTCCGAATCTTGAAGCGCAATTTTCATGCCTTGAGAACGGAGAAATTGAATTAGTAGAGAGATTTTCTTCCATGAGTTACGCTTTTCAATATCCGCTTTGATAGAATCTATATCACTACTATATATAGTATCATCAAGATGTCTTCCAATTACACTCCTCTTAGCCTTTAATTCCATAAGCATGGTGACGTCAAAATCGGCCGAGGCAAGTCTATTGATGACGGGGCCTGCAAATACTCGGTCCATGTCTCCCGTGGATGAACAAACAATATTAAATCCACCCAATGCTGGATAAATCTTTAGGATTTTGATCTCAAAATTTCCACAGATCGTCAAGGACTCGAGACTTCATTCAAAAGAGTTGGCAGTACATTTTTAGTTGGTTTTCGCCCTGGCCTCCATTGTAAAGGCAATCACAATTTGAAAATGCAATTGCAGTATTTGGCAGGAGCGTCGCAGTTCAGCCTGGTGTCAGCGTTAGCATGACACCACCTACCGTAATCTGTGGGCTTTTCTTGTCTACTCTTGACCTCCATATAGAGTGCGTGTTCAGCTGCATTCCCAACTTTTGCCTAACATTGTGATATTTCGTAAGACTTCGCCGGATCAGCTTTGGTGTTGCGTGAAAGCAGAGCTTGTTAGAAGCAGTGATGCTCGATGTGCGTGTCTATGAACTTGGAGCGTCTAAGATGGATCGCCGGATGTCGGGTTCTTTCCTCGATAAACGAACTTTGCGTTTGCCGTGAATCTCGACTACTAATTTTGTTAGCTAATCCATGAGCTGCTCTTGCTTGTACTTTCATCTTGTGTTGTCAACTATATTTCCGTAGTAGACTGTGACCAGCACATCGAAGTGCCGGCTCTTAATTCTTGTTCTCAATGTTTAGGAATACTCAACGTGCGTATCCTAGAGCTTCCAGAGCCTCCCATCTGCGTCTCCTGTTATTACCTAACAGATTGTAGTATCTTTCGGCATTTAGAAACTGCAATTTAATCTTCACTAAACAACATATGCTTGAAAAACTTGTATTACTCTAACCGTGGCGCGTGGCCTGCGCGTTATCAGGCCGCCCCCATTGTCCGGCCACCGGACGCCGCTTTGTTTGTATGAGCTGGCTTTGGGTTTGGGGCTCTGGGTAGCCCCTGAGTTGGAGGAAATGCCACTCTAAAGGCGGATGAGACCTTTTTGGTCCAACGGCATCCCTGAGAGGAGATGAACAGGCTGGTGCCATAGCTGGGTACTCAGTCTTCCGCAGATTGCTCCTCTCTTCCTTCCCTCGGGTAGTACCACCTGATGCTCTTTTCCTTTCCTCTCTCTTCTTCCTCTTTTACGATCTGTACACAGAGCTATTCTGTGAACTCCGATCTTCTTTTTTTCATTCTTTTGTTTTCTCCACCCGCTGGGCTGGTTGCGTGGGGGGTTGTTAACCTCATGGAGTTTCTCCGTTCCTACATCGCCAGCCTGGTGTGATTTAATAATAATAACCCATCACTGGTCATATGGTGTACCATAAAAAGTAGAGTTAGATCAGTTCTCTTTGGCCCGCCGTTTGAAATTTGCTACGTTAACCTTAATTTACTCTCTTGGGCATTTTTCTGCGCGTACGTACTCACTGTAATTCTATAATTTTATTACCTGCTGCCGTCACTGTTTTTTCCTCTGTCTTTCCTCTCATGTGTTAAGTTTCTCTTCCAGTGTCCGATGGTCCGTCGAGCACGGCCAGGATTCCAAATGTTAATTGACATGTGTCACGTCTGCCATCTTTGTTGACTGGTGATAACGCGACGTGGATAAGAAGAATCAAACTTTAATTGTAATGCGTTATGATGTAATCAGTGCCCAGTTTTGGTGAAATAATGTATCTAAGTCTTAAAACAAAGATGAAGGGAATCCCCGCACAAAGAAATGTGTGGAGCTTATACAGATTAATAATTACACCTTCAGGTGTGTTGTTCTTCTGACATTCACAACGAACTGGGCACAATAATGCTAAGTTATCACTACTCAATAATACCTTGTAGCAGATTTTACCAGGGCTGTGCAGCTTGCAAGATGGTAATACCTGCAATATCGTAACTTGGACGCCGCTCCGCAAATCTCAGCCATTGTCTTGTGCGTTCCTCTTTACAGCCGAACGAATCTGATTCCATTATAGGAGTATTGCGCAAACCCAAACTTCTGCCAAATTAAAGCTGCTCGCTGGCCGTGCTCGAAAAAGGTGTGGCTACCTTATCCAGGCAACATTTTCCCCAATGTTTCTCGTAGTTCTGGCAAGGTAGCAGATAATGCTCCTAAGGCTTCTTAGTGTATTAAGTTACAAGAATCCTCGTGGTTTTTGTTGTTAGTAAATTTAACATTGCTCTTCCGTGTATGCAGTAACCGTCCGTGATTTTGTTAAGGTCTATAGTTTGTGTTTCTTTCGTCGATATTTGCGGCTAATATGGACTAATTTAATTGTTAAATAAAGCTCGTTAAGACTACGGAGGTTAAACAAAGTGCTATAATAATAAAGCTCGTTAATATATATATATATTGCTGTTAGTCGGGTTTTCTCCTCTCCATGAAAAGTTATTGGATGACAACTTTAGTAAATGTTAAAATAAAGTAGGGATGCGTAGATTACCCTCTTTTTGTGTTTTCGCTCTCAAAAAACCACAAGCCCTATCCTTTTAGCCAAAATTTGCAATAGTAGCACACTGTAGTTTGTTCTGTTCATGAAAGATATATTTTCGTGTAAATCAATGCAGTTGGCAGAAATAAACGGTCGGTACAGTTGCTATAGTGTCGTGGACTGTAAATCTTGCAGTTTTTAAGTTTTAACTGGTTGTTTAACGCGACCTTTTGCCTTCTCGCAACAGGTTGTTCACTTTCAATGGGTTTGATGGTTTACCTTTGTGCTGATAAATCCTTCCTCTTTCGATGAGGGGATCCCTCAGATGTTTAGGGTAAAATAAAAAGAAGGACTAAATAGCTGTCCGTAACGACATTTATTAAAAGCCGAGTACCAACCAATGAATAAGACCGAACGTTTCGGACAATCTGTCCATCATCAGCGAAAAGAACTTTGAAAAACAATATTTCAAAAATTAAGTCTAACAAAGTCAGTTTGATGGAAAAGAGAACAAGGATCGATACAATAAGAAACAAAGGGCACACAATACTGTGTATTAGCTATGCCAAGAGGGAACGCTCCTAGGTATCATTTAGCTGCGGTTTGGATTTGAAAATATGGTTGGACTCTAAAATTCGAATGTCAGACATGTAGGAAGTGGTTGCTAGGACTTTAAAATTCTCTATAGAAACTGGAACACTGCACTGTTCGGCATGTGTCCGTACAGAAGATTGAGAAGGAGAACAAAGGTGCAGACCGGTCCTAAAACTACGTCCTGCATGCTGAGCGACCCTGGTCATAAGGGTACGGCAGGTAGAGCCCACGTACCGTGATTCACAACGTGAACAACAATATTGTTACACGAAGGACGCTCGCATTGCAGGGGGCTGCTTATCTTTATAAGAAAACAGAGAACCAATGGTGAAATTATTGACTAGAATGATTTGTACTTTCAGTTGTGGAAAAAAATTGCAGATAAGAGATTGCACATCGTCCGTCATTTTCATAGATTGATGTCTGAAAAAAGGAAGTTTAATATAAAAGAATATTATTGTTGGTGGCAAGACTGGACTACAGGGGGAGGTTCATATACTTTGGCTAGAAACTTATTGATGTATTTCTCTACAACCGAGGTAGAGAACCCATTCTTAATCCAGATGCGGCGTAAAAACTCAAATTCCTGATGTAACAGTTGATTGTTCGAACAAATTTTGTACGCCCTAGCAATAAGAGTGCGGATTCCTTTCAGTTTGAAATTATGCGAACAAAAACTAAAAAAGCTAGTACCTAATCCTGAAAATGTATTTTTACGGTAACCAGAACATTGAAATTTATTGTCTATTCGTTGCACATATGTATCGAGAAAAGGTAACGGGTCGTTTGATTCATTTTCCTTAGTAAATCTAATGTCACAATGATGGGAGTTCAAATATCCAAGAAAGAGGTCTACGTGGGACTCATCCTTAAAAAGTACAAAAATGTCATCAATATATCGCTTGTAAAACACAGGCCTTAAATTCTCTGGACAATCGTTCAACCAATTCTGCTCATGGAAACACATAAATATGTTTGCAAACGTTGGGCCCAGAAGTAAGCCCATGCCTAGCCCATCCATCTGTTTATAATATTTACCGTCAAAAACGAAGAAAGAATTACATACCGCCAACTCTAGCATCTTTTTTATTATTTTGCGAGTAAGACTTATGAATATGAATATCAGACCCGTGATCCGAAGGTTTTGGCAGAGCCAGATCAATAGCCACTTTGAATACTTTAACACATATATTAAAAAAAATACTAAACTTTATTTGCAGTGTAATTCTCGCTAAGTAAAATAGTAGATTTTAAACAATTATCAGGTTGGTGCAGCAGTAATATCAGATTTCAAGGACTAAAAACCGAATTTATTAATTTTTCAACCTCTTTTTGTAGACATAAACTCACGCACAAAAACGGCTCTAGCCCCACTTGAGGTCTCCAGATGTCGTTTTAGAGCGAGATGCGCTGAAGAGTCGCAAGCTGGTCAAGCGATGGCGCTACCGTTGCGTAATTATAGCACGAGTATAACTGCGAGATGCACTCTGAGAGCGCATACCTCCGCATAGCAACGCAGTGTTACCGAAAAGTTTAAATTGGCCCTGAAATCAGGATGTCTTTTCGATCATCACCAAAATAAAGTCATTTGTCCCTATTAACATTCTTAACAGTTCGTGTAATTTTCGTGAAGATCCGTTCTGACAAACAGTAAGCCAAACGTATAGTAAAACACACAAACTGGCAAACAGATCATCAAAATTTGCATATTTAATGGCCTATAACATCTACCGTGTATTATAACTTTGTTTGCCCCTTTGTTAGGGCCTGAATGAACGATCATTGACCGGTGTCATCGATGACCACGATTTGTGTGTGACGTTCGTGCGTTCGCTTGGTGAGTGTCAGCCACAACCTCTGTCCGTCGGGTGAGAAGTCTGGATAATGAAAGTTTTGCCACACCAATTTCGAGCCACAAGCAAGTTTAAAACTGAGGTTTCATGTAATATCCCTAGAAAGGGTAGCACATTTATTCTAAAATAATCAATAATTTTTGGTATTATTCCATTTTGTAATTTTATATGTGACTGTATTTGGCTAGCAAAAATATTTATGCATCGAACTTCTCTCTTTGTTGTAGTCTAGCGCTCGCCCTATTGACTCTTGGACCTTCAAGAAGAAAAGAAAAAGATATGTTTCCGTTTCCAAAAATGTTTGTGCTATGAATCTTCGCTCCAGCTCCGAATGCAAATGATTCGCCTGTGCTTCCTGCGTCCCTCCACCACTGCGGCTCTGCAGGCAGAACTGCATCCTAGCTGTGCTCTCGTGCCTGCATTTTGTTTGTATGCCTCAAAGAAGTAAAAGAAACTTCTGCGGGTCCAGCCATTTGCCCTGGGGGTCCACTGGGATTTGCGTGCAAAGACACGATCCTCGACCAATTTAACCCTTTAAGTAGTTCGTACTGTAAACAGTTGGGAGGTTTGCGAAGTGCCGCTGTTTCTGTGCATAGTGATGTTTCATTCAAGCGTTGGAAACTGGCGGCAATGGGAACGTATAGCGTGCAATGGGAACGTATAGCGTGACTCTACAAATAGATTTTCGAAAAACTCAGTACTAATGAGAAAAGACTTTGACCTCGCTTTTACGTATAACTTCAAGTATTTTCCCCCGCGTGTTTATGTCGAATGTGACATCTGTCACACTCGTGCTAAATTTCGGTTCCTTGACAGCATTTCTGTATACCACATTTATTCAGATTGTGGTCTTCGATGCCCGCTGCAGACGAGAGTCGAAACACGAGAATGTTTCTCCTTACTCATCCGATTTTGTCGCTGCGGGGCACAACTTCGGCCTGGCCAGATTTAAACTGTCCAAAATGGCTTGAAATCAGTGGCCAATATGCAAGAATTCTTCTACGGCAAGTGCCAGCTGCGCCGTTTGGAATATCTTTCTTAATTTCGAGTGAGTTTTAGCTCGCAATAACGTACATTTTAGTGCGATGTTCTTCTATCCACATGTGAAAAAATACGCAGGCTGGATATGGCGCAAATTAAGCGAGCTGCTGTGGATTGCTTTATTCTAAAAAGAGTTTTTAAAGTGAAAGTATAATGTTCAAAGAAATCACTTAAATAGACCGAAAAGAGGCGTTCAGCAACAAGAATCTATTATTGAAAAAATGGGCTTAGTCTGTGTATATTGTGGTGAAGCTATCACATAAAATAGAGCAGAAACTTGATGGGTTATAGAGCAGCCACGGGTCGCGCTATAGAACTGTTATCTTTAGACGATGCGAAACTCAGCTTAGTGAAGGCTGATACATATAGACGAAGAGCAATGAGAGAAGTACCTTCGAAGAGTGTCGTCTTTGTCTATATCATGATATTCAAAGGCTAAAACTTTGCTGGTCAAACATCTGCGAGACCCAACGGTGATATCTTAGTGTTCATTGGAGATAGGCTGTGTAGGGGTGACATTGGATAGACAGGCTACGACTTGGCATACACGCGGGCTACGTCAAGTCCGCTGCCTAGAGTCGGAACACGGCAGCGCATCGCGTTCTTGGAGCAGATGTCTCTGTGCGCGTGATACAGGCTTAATCTATGAACACATACCGATTCCAAATGGAAACTTTTGAGGATTAAAACTCAATAAAAATTACGAGGTAGATTCGAAACTGAGCAATGGGCCCTCGCTGTAGCTGAATAGCTGGTGTGGTCGCTCGGAGTTTAAGCAGTTTTCGAACACAATATTAGCTAAGACGAAGCTGGATTCATGGCTGCTGCGTAATCGGGAGGAGAGGGAGAAACATCCTCGTGCGCAGCAGACTTGAGGTGAGGCGCACTTCGTCAGGATTAAGTAACGGGTGTTATTTGTGGGGTAGGTTAGGTTTGAAGAGCTGCATTAGGTCAAACTTAATGAGTTATAATCGTTTATAGCTTAGGTTTGCTACATTTTATAAAGTGAGAATATTAACAACTCGTGGAATTTCCGTGGATCCCGATCGTAATCATGATAATGGTACAGTTTTACTCCAGGTCACGAAATCTAAAGGTGTCGTCAACTGGGCGCGGCAACTTTAAGCCTTCGAGATTTCATTTCTCGAAGACTTCGGTTGAGTGCGTCTACTATTCTTTGTTGAATCCGGTTCCTGGCGTTATCTCTTAGTTGATCACACTGGAAACTTCCGAAAACTCAATTTTGCTCCACGTCAGGGGGCGTGGGATGAGCCATAGGCCTCAGGGTTAGGTTAGTTAAGCCCAGTTCACATTGAAGGTTGTGCAGCGCGTGGCCAAGCGTAAGTTAGGCCTTTCTTTGGGATTTTTCCCGGCATCTTAGCCCTTCGTAAGGAATTTTTGACGGTTGTTAAAGACAGCTGATTTTTCCTTCTTTTAATGATATATATGCAATGAGCAACTCATAGGTAAGCCAAACTTATGATAAATATTTCAGAAAGCTGAAGATAAAATCAATCACAATCTCTGTGCATACTATGGCCTGACTGATTCCACGTCGCTACCTGCATGTTTTAATCGCGACACTACTGGCCGTAGGGTTAGAAAGTAATCTCGATTAAATTGGAAATTACACGGAGACCGCTATCTATTTAATCTATAATTTACTAATGAAAACTATGTTCTTATATGTAACTAGCAAATTTACATCAATCGGGTCACCTTAATTGCGTGACTGTGAATGGTTTCCATTGTTTCTTGCCCTAATTGGTCACGCATCAAAAATAACGACTGTTATACATAGGCCTATATGGTATTTATTCATTATTTCATTTCTTCTTCGAACGATTTCCTAAATCCCAAGATTAAGGCAACTGACGATATAGTGGGAAAAATCCCAAGATGAAGATGCCCTCGTGATTGGCCACGCGTTGCACAGCCCTCCTTGTGAATTGGGCTTTGAATTCGCCCATCGTATACAAGCTCCACCAGAGGGACCCTATAGGTTATCTAAGCCAGAGCTAGGCCTTCGGGACGTCTTTCCGTCGTGCCTCTTTTGCTTTCTTTCTTTTTCATGCTTCTGTATGCTGATGATTCTTTGTTTTATTTTTTTTTTCTCTTCCTTCCCTACCTGCTGTTCCGATGCGCGTGGATCCAGTGTGGCAGTGGGGAAACCCTCGTGCATTGATTACATATTTCTGTCGACATACTCTATGTCCCTGATCCGTTCCGCTGTTAGAGCGATTGTTGTTGTGGCAACAGAGGCTTAAGCTATTCAGTATAATAGTCGATCTATATCCGTAAAATGAAGTTTGCAACCGTATCATGTGTATAACTAGGTTCGTTCTAACGCGTGCAACATGATCCTCGGTGACCAAGCCGATGCTCCTATCCTGCCAGAGAAGTCAAGTCAAGTTGAGTTGGCTAGGCTCGACTTTTGACAAACCAATCTGCGACGCCTTAAGTCGACTTTCTACGTACGTTACTTCTCGGAAGGTCTTCGGAAGAAGTGACTTTATGTATTCCATTTGACGTGTTCAGAGATTCTGCTTCTGTTTCTTACTTTGAAATCGTCACATGGCAGTCACGCTTGGAGAGCCAACAGCAAGCTGAGGCGTGTTGTAATCACAACTCAGTCGGGCTACCGCAACTTGAAAATATGGTTACCGCAACCGGGATTGATGTGAGAGCGCCATCTACAGTTAAGCTCTGTAAGCTTCACTATATTGAATACAAATTTTTGTTGTAATTTTATCGACTAAGCTTGAAGTAAATGAGTTCATTTACTTACTCTGAGGCTACGGTGTTGACTCGTTGCTCCTTGGTATAATCTTTGCGTTTCATTTACTGTATTTGAAGTTTTTGAGCAATGACTCGTATCACCGTAACCCGTGTCGCTATCGTCGTTACCACACTTAAAGTTTTGATTGCGATACAGTTCGCGAGCGGCGGGGTCACCGGTGTAGCACCGGTTGCCAATAAATAATGATGCCAACACACCTCTGGTTATGTGATTTCCATTTAGAAAAAAATATATTTCTAAGAGTTATGTAAGTTTCTGTTCCTTTGCTTGAGGACAGACACGTAGTATGTAAACAAGTAAATATGGTTTATATGGTTTTATATATATATATATATATATATATACATATATATGGTTTATATCATAATATTTTGATTAGTAGATTTCCTTTCATATTGACTTACATTTTATAGAGAGCTAGCCTACTTTCGAGCTCAGTTGTACGGACCACCTGTGTCTACAAACAAATTCACGAATAACTTTATGGCATAAAACTAATTTAACGTGGATTTTCAGATACTCTTTGTCAGCTCTGATAAAAGTCCAGCCTGGGTCATATGCCTGATACGCTGTACTTTCATTTTGCGATGACCTACAAACACGTACCTTGCATCAAGCCGGCCTACTTATAGGCCGAATTCCAGATGCATCAGGTTACTACAATGTGCTGTCTATTGTCGCTTTCCTACATTGTACGCAGTCATATAACAGTACCGTATCCCAGCCTTCGTCTTGACATTGACCCGCTTGAGTTCACTTTACTTTTGTACATGAAAGGACCCCCCATAGGGAGCAAAGAGAGATTGAACATCAAAGTGCTTCATACATTTTGTCGAAGCGACGCCAGATTGATACTCACAATCCCACGCCGGGCGGTTCTGACTGATCTTCATCTACGGAGCTTGCACTTCCATGTCCTCAACTTTTTGCCCTCCGTCTCCGCGCCTGACTCAATTTGAAGGAGAAAATTTTAATGTCCGCAGTGACTGAAGTCGACGGATATATTGCCGCTCGCTCTACAGAAAAACAAGATAGAATAGAAAGGTCTTCGTTTCATGGCTCCTTGAAAATTGCAGTATCTGATGAGCGCTAGCTCGAAGCTAGCGCAACTGTCGATCGTTTTGGGAATATAACTGGCTGAAAATGACGCCAGCAAATTAAAACGCTTGAGAAAAGAGCTGAAATATAACCTGAAGTCACTATATTACAGCAATCATTTGAATATTTCCACATTTGAAGTCGGTACCGATTATTGTCACATTACAAAGTACATGGAGCGGTAATGCGAAGACTTTACACTTAGAATGGAAATAATTGCTTTAGCACAAACTTCATGATCTCATTTTTGCGCAATCAAATTTTCATGAAACTTGCAGGGAAATCGTGACATCTGATGGCAACACTGTTGAGTTTGTTTACATTTTGCTGTGTCTCCTGATTGACAACTCCTTGCATTTGTTCTCTTTTTGAGGTCAACGACAATAATGGCTTCTTGTATATTCTAACTAATGAGGAAAAATAAATTATCATGAAAGAAGCTGCTAAAGGCACCTCTCCTGATGTTACTGTCCGAAAAATAGGATGCCATATTGACACAGTGACAAGATTCTTGAAGGACCCTTCACCACGGAAAAAAACGATCAGACGCTGGGCATTTAAGGACTGTTACTGACAGAGACGTGAGAAATGTGGTTCGTCTGCTACGTAACTGACCCAGGCAAACAAGTAAGTAAATTTTTATGGCTACTGAGCTTCCTGAAGTTCCTAAAACCACAAGAAATGACATCATTCGCTCCATTGCTTTTGTCAAATCCCCTCTGAAACTGCCTCCTCTGACCCCAAGACATAAAATTTTGAGGATGGAATGGGCAAAGAAATACATGAAGATAGACACGAATCATCTTCTTTTCACCGACGAAACCCCGGCAACCGTTGATGGACGTGATGGGTGGAGTAAGGCTTGGGTGTTACCTGGAGGTGAGTGTCATCAACGTGTAAAACGTCAACAACAGGGAGGCGGTGTTATGATATGGGCTGGTATCATAGGGGATCGACTTGTAGGTCCGGTTACAGTACGTGATGGCTTGAAAATTACATCTGCATCATATTGTGACAGGTTAAATGACGCCTTGGTCCCATGGCTGGATGACATATCCCTTTCATTGCTTCGCAACTTGATCTTCATACATGATATTGCGCCTTCTCACTCTGCCCCTACTACCATTGCATTTCTGGACTTTTTGGAGTTCCATGAAGAGAAACTGATGGCTGGGCCACCGTGCTCACATGATCTAAACCCAATTGAAAATTTCTGGGCTCTCCTGATCAGGGAAATTTACGCAGATGGAAGGCAATACAACTCAAAATCTGTTTTGCGGGATGCTGTTGCTGCAGCGGCGAGGGAAGTTCCACCACCTGCAATAAAGAAACTAACTGGTTGTATGGATTCAAAGATTATTGAAGTTATTAAACGCCATGGGGGTTATATTGGCAAATTAAAATTTTCAGCCATTGTAAACTTGTGGTTCATGATTTTTTGTTTAATACATATTTTGCTCATTTTAGTTGTTCATTTTTGCTTCTTTGGTCACATAAAACTGTGAATGTATTTATATTCTTTTGAGTCAAAAAGCTATTACCGCCGCTCAGTGAAATTAGTAAAATTGAATAAAAAACATATTTCTAGAACCAGCACGATTAGTCGTTTAAAAACTTACAGACACTATAAGCATCAAAAATTTAACTTTCCGTGAAATTTTCACGGAAATTTATTGCCAATTAGTCGTGATGTGGTGAATTCTGCGAAAAAAAAAACAATTATTATTTTCGGTCTAAGTGTATATAGATATTTTTTACTATATCTAAAGGGCAGTCAACCAAGTGCGGATCACATATGCTTGGTCGGCTTGTGGATTTCAATATTTTGGCGATCAAAGGACATGGTTTGCATTATTTCAACGTATCGTACGAGCTGGAGGTCCTTACCTGGCTTGTTAGTTAGCCTGGAAATACGTATAATTCTACCTAGGCTTTTGCACTACACCAGATGCACTACTGCCGTGTGGGGTGATAGTCTCTTTGTGTGTACGTGCTTCATTCTTCCTTTTTTTACTCACAATGTCATGAACTATTCTTAAGAGTGTCTGTGATTTTCTTGAATGTCAGTCGATAACCTTTTGCGCTATGGTCGGACAAAATTAATATAAACATATAGTCAATCGTGAACAAACACGAACGGGAAACAGATCATCGCCAAACTATGCTCATTTGTCCCTCCTAACATTTCTAACAATTTCTGCAAATTTCATGGAAATTCCTTGTTAACTTTCGGGAACATGCAACAGACAAATGAAAAAAAAAAAAAAAAACAAGCACACAAACGGACGAGCAGATCTTAACAAATGATCATTTGCTGCTGTAAATTTCATGACAACCGTAAATAATTTTATGTGTTATGCTGCCAAGAAAAAAAAAAACACGTAAACGGACACACAAATGATTCAATGGATCTTCATCAATAGTTAATCGTCTCTTCTTCCTGACACATATCTAACAAACCATTTAAATTTTATGAAGATCTGTAAATCCATTTTTGAGATATGTTAGTGTCCGACCTACAAACACCGACAGCTTGGCTGCAGGAAAATATAAATTTTTAATATACTAGTACGTGAACCACCCTAGGTCACTGAGACTAACAGTCTTTAATGGTCCTTTAGCGGGTCATGATCTCAACTTCCTACGAATAAAGACAAATGAGTTATTTCACAACTTCAAATACTCATAGTTTTAAGTCTACCGATTATTTCATGCATTGGTAAAGTACTGTTTTCCAATCCAGCGTTTTGCAAACAAATCAGCGTATTATATCTTGTTCATTTTGGAATCCTTTTAAATTCTTAGGCGTAAATGTGGCCATACCGGGCGATCAGTAACTCTTGCCCTAGTAAAGGCGAGTTCACACGTCATCCATTCCGACGTGTTTGCTCAAACTGATGGATGCTGCGCGTTCAGTTGGTGGAAGAGGTGAGAAATTGCACGAGTTTGAAGGAAAAAGCATGCCCGTTTTTTCAACACGCTGTATGAATCGATTCTGGTAAAACAAAAAAGAAGCACTCGGAGAGCTCATATATATACCTTCGCCAAGCAATGCAATGTTAACGAAAAATTCAATTGGTTTTAAGACAAGGATTTCATTTTGACGTTCGCCAAAATTTGGTCACATGTGCGCCTCGTAGCAGTCTCAATAGTTCATACAAATTTCATGAAGATCCCCTCATAACTTTTTGGGTTATGCTACTGACAAGCAGAACAGTATACATAGAGACGAGCAGTACAGATCATCGCTAAGTTTTGATCATTTGCTCCTCGTATCATTCGTAACGTTTTCTGAAAATTTTAGAATTTAATTTATTTTCGTGAGCGAATTCCATTTTTAGAAAATAATGACCATCTTTACACAGGATAAGCTAAAGTACCGTTATGCTTATTGTAAAGAGACTTCATTCTTTCAGAACTGCCCGCGTTTAGAGTTTTTCGTGTAAGGTTAATGAAACTATCTATCCTTTCTATGTGAGTTATGACTTTCATTCTGCCGAATGGCGAAGTGAAAAATTGAGAGCATTGCACTTATTGTTAGTTTACTAACGTATTTTGTATTCACTTTTAGTACCACCTTATTAGACATGAGTCAAATTCTTTGTGGGCATCACGGATTTACTTCATAGTCATAAGTAGAGCCCGGATTTTTGGCATTTATTCTATTATTTCTATAACGACTATAAAAACTTTGCATTAATTGCAAAACGCTATTTTGACTGAAAAAAGTCAGTCATTGTTGTATAAATGACCATAAAAACTAGGCTAAGTACTAACTCTACTGCAGCAGACTAAATAATGAATAGTTATTCCTAATCATGCCGTTCTTCGAACTTTCTTTGAATTTGACCTGGTAGCAAATTTAGCATAAAACTGAAGAAAGCACCTGTCCTTCCTTCAAATTATAGGTAACAAAGGATACAAAATAAAAAATGTCTGTTATGCTGAACTTTGATCTCCATATATTTTACAATAATGCATTATAGACATGTGCGTACATATATTTCTTTACCCAATGCCTTTTGCAATTCATTGTTAGACATGGTTTTGCTCCCTAAGTATCTACGTAGTTATCAGTAGAGCTGGATCTCTATCATTTATTCCATTATTGCTATTACGGCTATAAATACAAACAAAAATTTGCATTAATTGCAGAATATGGTACTCTACGATAAACGGTATTTTGACCAGACACGAAGCCAAAAAGCAGTCATTATGCAATAAATTACCATAAAGCATGCACAAAGTAGTGCGCATTTGTGACATTAAACATAAAATTATTTAATCATTAGGATTCGCTGAATAACTAAATAATGTATAATTAAGTTTGCCATGTTTCAACTTTATTTAAATTTCCTATGAAAGAAAACGTAAGGACTTGTGCTAGTCACGGTCATTTTGGTCGCGATACCACCAGTTACACAAGTGCTGGCAGTGGACGAGTGCACTGATACGACGGGAGGGCAGATTTCGACAGCAATAGGCACACTTGAATTAAACAAAGAATCTGACATGTTTCCGTTAAATGTCACTCAATTAGAACACATTAATAATGCAACAATAACGCCGTTCATTGCGTCATCTTTATTTTATCGCTTCTTTGGCCAACATCCATTAAGTATAACAACATATTGTTGCTGATGACAGACGTTGCAGCACAAATTCAGAAAATCGTTGCTTCTCTACAAATTCTGTACCCCAATATGCTGCTCCTTACTTGCCTCACACACGGCTTACACAGAGTTGCAGAAAAGGTACGCACGCGCTTTCAGGACTCTGACAAACTAATATCAAACGTTAAACAAAATATTCCTGAAGGCCCCAATTAAGTAGATGCGAACTCTACAGAGAGAAGGCTCCTGACGTGCCCCTTCCCCCACAGCCTATTGTAACGAGATGGGGTACAGGAATAACAGCAGCATTATATTATGCCAGACATTTTACAGTCGTGAAGGTGGGACAAATATGCATTATGCATTCAGATCATGTTATCTGTAGAAGCACTGCATTCATGAGACATAATGGCGGTATGAGTAATTTTCTACTTCATGCAAAACAATAAATTATTTGGTAAGCTCCTAGAATAGTCTAGCGCTGGAGTTATCTAGGATGCGAGCATTTAGTCAGGTTCCTATTATAATGCAGCATTCTATATTCTGGAGTCTCCTATAGGATTAAATCCTTCAGTCTTGTCATTATTTTTATTTTAATGATGTTCAGGATATGAGCTCCACCGAGCTTATGCAGGGGCAGGAGAGTTCTCTTAGTGCATAACCTGACGTAAACCTGACCTGACGTGAGGTAGTAACCTAGGGTTACGTTTGTTCTTAAATGTAAATAAAGTTGTTTTATTTCATTCTTATATATACTACAAAACTGATCACAATAAAGAAAGGTCATAGGTCATGCAATATGCGCATAGGTTGAGTAAGAAAAACATGGTTTCCGATTAAAATAATAACTTTCTCTCATATTTTTTTTTTACAGCTACAATCAACAGAAAACTGCTGAATTTTAGTCAAAACGTGCAAAGTTTTACGTGCTATTTTTTGTTACTAATAAGAACTATTTTCCCAGAAATAAGAACTATTTTGCTACGATACCTGCCATTACGACTTTTTTTAAGTGCTATTTTAACTAGCTTTTTAGCGCTGTTTTGACCACTTTTTTTTTAGTAGAACTAGAAATCCGGGCTCTACTGTAGTCATAAGTGTAAGTTTTCTTCGACTAATTATTTAATTTTCTTACAATACAAATTCCTCAACTCTCTACATCTAAATATTGTAGTGTTTTCCTTTCATTCCTTTCCGTTGCTATTGGCGTTCCAAGGAAACTATGCCTGTCGGACAAAATTTAAACATTTGGCTGAGGTTACTAGTGATTTTCAATGCGTACGTTTTAAAAAAATTGTGGACCGCCTGCGGGTGATCTCCTATCCAAATCTTATCATACATGCGTCGGACAACTACATCTGCTGCTTCCTCAATGTTACATTTTTACCATAAACAGTGACCAGTTTCATCACATGTTGTATCCGATGTTGAAAAAAATGTTAATAGGACTAACCGGTACGTTGTGTCTGTGGCAGTGTGGGACAGCGGCCGTGGCGGTGCAGAGGTGTGGACCGCTGGACCCATTGACAGGGAGAGCCACAAGACGGTGCTGTTCCAGGTGATATTTCCATTCTTGTTATATTTTATTCCTGTTCATTCTGCACTAATTGTGATACTTTTTAGACTATCTCATTTTCGTTTTCCTACACGATGAATGTTGTAATGTAAGAAGCGACAGAATGGCCAGTTAGTACGTCCAGGTAAAATTGGTTATCCATTCCTTATGAATCACCGCCCATAGCAATTGCATGATGACAGTGACAATCAACACTTAGTTATAAAATTAACACCATCGTGCATTTATATATTATATATTTATACTGCATATGTAATATCTATAATTTACGAACGACCTGTGTGAGTACAGTATATCAGTTGATTTAGTTGTTCATCTGTTCGTTTTCTGTCACGCTTGAAGAAAACAGATGAAAATTAGGCTAGTTTGCAAAAAATGACGTAATATATTGTAATCTTATATTTGAATGCACTTCTTACATCGTCAACATTAAAATCAAAGCACTGAAGATATCTGAAGCTTCCACTAGCACTCCCATGCATCCTGATTCTTGGTTTCTTTCCATATCCAAATTTCAGCTGGTTCAGCTGACGAAATCAACCTCAAAACTCCCAAGGCGCTGCTAGGAAGACGAATAAGTTATGAAAAAAACATAGCCGACTCGAACGCTTGTAGATCGACCCGACCGAATTCGGCAGCGAATTCCATACCACTACCTGCCGTTCCTGTTGTGGAATACCGACCGAAATCACAAATTTGGCACTCGCCGTTCCCAAAGTAAAGCAATGGGCCACGGAAGCAGCTCGCGTGTTTCGTATAAACATCCTGAGAGCAGAAACAGCAGACTGTAACCAATGACCGTCGTGATTGAATATCTTAACAGAACAGACCAAGCCCAGCCCCAATGTGTCTACCAGACTATTCTGTACACACAGCCACTGCAGAGCCAACGAGTCGGTCAAAAGACCGACTAGCGGCAGCCCGCAACCTTGTACAGTGGACTGACGGCGGCATACATATGATATATTCAATTGCTTAACGGCCGTCCTGTGCTCTTCCAGCCTTGTCCGGGGGCGTAATTACAGAAGCAATACTTCTACCGCGTCACGTGACATCTGCCATCCCGCCAAGGAGGTTTAATAGATGGAGAGAACACAGCCGATTTCTCTCCATGTGAGCCAATCTTCTACTCTTTCCTGCGCGGCTGAGTTCTGGTGGCGCGGTCTTCGATGCAATCTTGCGCTAATTGTTGGCAAAAGAAAGCTAGTACAGTATAATTATATTCGGCCCAATACGCACGCAAACTTTAGTTTCTCCCATTGCTGTCTTAGTCCTGCTGCACTTCTACAGCCTTACGGTCACCTCAGCCTTTCAGCCATTCCCCGTACCTTACGATCCATACAACTCTATGTTCGTCAATCCCCCGCCCCCTTGCACATGCGCACGCTACAACATATACAGTATGTATTTTTTGGGGTTCAGTACCCAGAAACTTTTAAAAACTTAAAAATAGCATTACAATACATATGTGCAGCCAGTCTGGTTTCAGCCGTATCTCACAACTTTAGCTTCGTCATGAGGCTTTCGTTCCCTCCATCTATTAAACCTCCTTGCATTCCAATATTAAGTCGCTCTTAATGCCTGTACTAGGGCTGCAATGTGATTTTTCAGAAATTTCGTAGTCGTGGTAAAACTCCTGCTTTGGCAGTCCTGGGCGCCGAAGAACAGAAACTGAGAGGGGCTGCAGACTATACATCACAGCGGATACTTCGTAAGCTGCGACGAGTTTCCTGCTCAACTCTTCATAAATGCTTATATTGCGCTTAATCTACCTTGCAAGTATTGCGCATCATAATGGAAATGAGTGCTGGAACTTATTAATAGTCCCTCCGGGCTACATAGATGGATCGTATTATAATTTTATAGGCCATCTACGATTAGGTTAGTTATGAGATTCGTCCACCCTATATTTTGGGGAGCCATATCCCGGAGGGCTCCTAAAGAATACATTAGCTTTAATAGCCTTTCAATGAGCCTTCGGGACAAGTTGTTATCGTGCACGTTATGCAGTCTTCCTTGTATTTTGTACTTTACTGACGATCTTCAATCCATTCTTCCTCTTCTCTCGTAGCTTGCTATTCTCTTGCGCGGTGTTCCGTGCATCGGTCCCTCGATTTTTTTGGCATTCTATATGCTCTTTCTCTTTTTCCCTTGTTGAAGTATCGCGTCCTGTCTATAGGGACACTTAATGTAATATATTACCGGCGGTACTGAATGATTTCCCCTGATCACTATTAAACTGAATGTTTTTGTTCGAGCCGTGCATGTTCCAATTGTATAATCACCACACTTTCCTACTTATAGCCAGATTCCTATGCGCATGCACCGGCTTAACCAGCCTGTACTTCAGACTTCTTTGTTAATATGATCGCAATTGTTAAAGTTCTGTACCTTTATTTCCCTAGCTGCAAGTGTCGGACTCGGGAGGCATGGCCGCTGTGCACCCTCTGGTGCTGTACGTGGACGACGCCAACGACAATCCCATGCTGCCTGCCACCAAGACGGTACACTTGTGGATACCCAGAGTAAGTTGAACTACTATTCCTCTTCTTGAAATTCATTGCACTCTGTCCCGTGTAATGGAAAGAAATAACTAGAGCACTCTGAGAGCGCATCATACCTCCGCCAAGTAAGGCAACGTTAACGAAAAATATAAATTGGTTCCGAAACTGTGATTTCTTTTGTATCAACTCCTAAATCTAACAATTAGTGACTTTGAATAGTGTTAATGGTTTCTGCAATTTTTTGAATATCCTTTCATAACTGTTTGAGTTATGCTGCTAACTAATATTGTGACAAACATTAGTCAAAAGTAGAAACAAGTCAGCAACTCCTGTAAATTTCATAAAGATCCATTCAAAACTTAGAGTTATTGCATAACAAACATGACAAACACAACTGAAACATAGAAATGAATCAGCCGATCTGCACCAAAATTCAAGTATTTTTGCCTTTTAATATTTCTAACAATTCCTGTAAGTTTCATAAAGATCCATTGAAAACTTTTGGAGTTATTGCGTAACAAACTATATGATAAACACAACTCAAACATAGAAACGAATCAGCCGATCTTCACCAAAATTTAATCATTCATGTCTTCTAATATTACTAACAATTCCTGTAAGTTTCATTAAGATTTACGCAAAACTTCTTGAGTTATTGCGCTGACAAACATAAAATCAAACACAACAACAAACATACGAAAGAACCAACAGATCATCACAAAAATTCGGTCATTTACCCTTTATGATATACCTAACAACTCGTGTAAATTTCATAAAAATCCGTCCATAGCTTTTTGAGTTATGGTATTGAGAAAAAAAAAGTAGAGAAACAAACAAACGGATGAACCAATCTCCACCAAACGTTAATCATCTGTTTCTCGTAACATATCTAACACTCCTTCTAAATGTCGTCAAAATCTGTCCATAACTTTTTGAGTTACATTGGTGACAGGCAGGCAGACAGAGAGACAAACAGACAGATCTCCGACGAAAACATAACCTCCTTGGCGGAGCTAAATATGGAAGCAAACTTTCTTGGATTCTGCAGCTGTATAATCTCGAGCAACAATGACTCGTGGGCCTCACTTGATTATCAGGTGGGACGATGGGGAGCTGTTGGGTACCAATGTGCTTAATATGGGCTCTTACTGGGGTACCCACAACTAGCTGCTCCATTTTATGATCACCTAGGGCCGATTTGGGTTTTCTCTCCGTTGGCGAAATGCCGTGGTTTCCATATGGGTAAAATGTAGGCTTCCCAGCTACAGTATATGCTACCAGGCTAGTATTGTGGGTCATTCCACATCAGAGCCATGTGGGCTTTCCCAATGTGGGCAACGATGGTGATTCTCACGTGATTAATAACTGGGATTCCCAGTTGTATTCCACACCAGTAATAAAATTGGTCATCCCGCATCAGGCGAATATGGACTCATGCTGCATTTCCCACTGTAGGCAACAGATGGTGATTCTCACTTGGGTAACTTATGAGCTACCCAGATATATATCTTACATTTTCAGTGGGTCTTTCCTTATGAGACTCTTGTGACTTTTCCCTATATAAATATCTATACATATAGTGTATACTGTAACCATGGGCCTCGGATGGCACCCAGCTCCGTTGTTGCTCGGCATATTACGTGAGAAAATGGGGGTTAAGCGAACACCTAAGAAAATGCTTTACCTTCTATCTTCCTTTATTTCCAATAAATCCCTGATATAAAATTATTTTTTATATATAGATGAATTGACTTGTAATAGACAGAATACGAGATGATTCCCTATTCAGTGCACACTCCTGTTCCACAGTGTTGATTAAAACGGCAAACCTAATATATTTAGCTGCGATCTCCGAAGAAGAAACTTCTTATCAAAATGTAGCATAATCAAAACTAGGTCTCTTAGCCCGATGCACCGGTTCGTTATGCAGATAGCAAATTTACTCATTTCACTCAAAAGTGTTAGTTTGGTGACTTTATTCGGCTATTTCTGTATATCTGTTTACAAAAATGGAGTCTGAAGAACAAGTTTAGATGGCGAATATTTATTTTTACCTGAAAGAGTGCGAATATTTATGCTTACCTGAAAGAGTTCACAAAATCTTCTTCTTGCCTTCAGTTTCTTGTGAAAAACTTCTCCAAGATCGCTCTCTCCAAAAGCAGTAAAAAAATGCTTACACAAAATGAAACAAATGATGAAACCAAACCATTGAGGTCGGGATCTACGAAAGATTGGTAGTCAGGGAAGACAATATATATAGTAGCTACTGTAACTTTAACAGAAACACGTGTCCCGTCTCTGATTTCGTATTGAATCTTTTCTGCGTGGCACTGACACACCCCCTCCCCTCCCTCTCCAGCCTAGACAGTAGAGATCTTGCCCTAATGCCCGGCCGGATATTAATTACAAGATTGCAGAAGCTACCTCTAGTCTCAGGTGCTTTGCAACTTACTTTTTGTTGCATATTATTTGTAATATTTCTATAGAGGGATCTCTCTGATAAAAAGTGTTGGGATATCTTTGATGACGAAATAACTATTTATATTCAGAAAGACACCAATACCTGACCAGCTGCGCCCAGAATTATCATGCTATGAAAGTCTTTTTAGTAGTCGAGATTTTATCTCAGAATATTTCAATTAAGATCCTCTTCAAACTGTGGCTCTATTAGCTTTCCCTGAGTAAATCATTGTCTCGATCGTTATTCTTTCCACTAAGATGTGCATGACTTATTGGAATCTACAGTATTTGGCAACGAAACTGAATTTCTCGATTTATCTTGCGCTGTCATCATTAGCTACTGACTTTTACCCTTTGTTTTCGGAAACTGGGCTGTAGTAAGAGCTTTTCGTATCATTAGATCATAGGAAATACTTTTTACTGCTTTGTACTCGTCAGCCGTGTGCTAACTTTCAGCGATAAATAAAAATGCCGTAAGTGTAGGACCGCTTACTAGACATATCTCAAGAGTGGTTTTGAACACGAAACAGCACGCTGCTTTTGTTAGCTAGCAATTGGTCCAGGTATTTCGAAATATTGGCTGTGCCCAAAATATTAAAGACAGCTGTTTGTAGTTAGTCGCCACGTCAGCAAATCGTTGGTTTGCTGTTATAGCTAACTATAAAAGCAGAGCCGGGCTGGGCTGCATGGCAACAATTTGTTCAATTCTAGCTTTGCGCGCCCTGAAGCTTTTCTTTGGAAGCTGTGTGGCTTGTTACTGTTGGTCGTTTGTAGGCTAAGAAATTCCGCTCATGACTGACAGCCCCTTTAGCTCAAGACTGCTTAATTATTAAACAACTAGTGTTGGGAACGCGCGGTCCTTAAAACCGAAGTACATAGTTATAATAACAATTACAAGGGTCGATGAACGGAAAGCTTACAACCACTTGTTGTCGAGCCCCCCCCCCCCAAAAAAAAAAGCCACGGGGCTTTCAAAGTTAGCAGTGATCAATAATTGCTGTCGTAGAGGCCAAATGTGGTAAGACTTTTACTCTGATACGCCAGCACACTTCGGAATGAGTCGCTCATGCAGTTGCCGGTTCATCTGGAATGGCTCAGGACACTCACGGCCAGCCCTATTACACGTCGGGTCCGTTGTGAAGCCATACTGCGGGGTGCCGCAATAGGCGCAACCAAGCCATTTTGGGCTCGGAAAAAAACGGTTCGAGTCGCTATGTCCAATTTTGGACTATTCGGCGATTACGGCGAAACACAACCCTAAAACTACGCTTTGCAGTCAGCAGCTGCAGTTGGGCTCCTGCATTTGTGTCTACTTTGTACCTACTAATATCATTTGCGGTGCGTATTCTGGGTTTTTTCCCACGAAATCTGTAGCTATTTGGTGCCATGCCTCAATTTCAAAGCCGCACTCATTTTTAACAGGGATGTCTGTAAATGCATCAACTGAACTTTCAGTAAACAAAAAAAAAATAGTGGAGATTCCTTGCAATTTATCACATGACAAGTCTTTTCGCCGTTGGTCATTTCACCGTCGGTCAATTCGCCGTCGGTCAATTCACCGTCGGTCAATTCATCGTCGGTCAATTCATCGTCGGTCAATTCATCGTCGGTCAATTCATCGTCGGTCAATTCGCCGTCGGTCAATTCACCGTCGGTCAATTCACCGTCAGTCAATTCGCCGTTGGTCAATTCGCCGTCGGTCAATTCGCTGTTAGGGCATTTTGCCGTGAGAGCATTTCACCCCAGTGGCATTTTACCTTAGGGATGCGTCACCGTGATGACATTTCGCCGCTACGGCATTAAATCATTAAGATTGTATATTTAATTAGGAAACATATAGTTGTCATCCAGTAAGAATAACAAAAGGCGCAAGCGCACAACTGATCTTCTTTTGTCTTTTGATTTTGTACGATTGTCTTGCCGCCGCCATATCTTGTGTTTTGCAGATCATGTACAGGTTGCTGACGCTGCGTTTTAAACAGTTGTTATTTATTAACTGGAAATAGGTGTTCTCAATACAATATGTTAATCAGGTATTCAATATAAAATACCGTTTTCCATTAGTGGGAAAGTGATCTGCTGTTTAGACCTATCGCAAGCTAGAATTCAGACATCCATTGTAATGCATGCCATACATTCCAGCTTTAATAGAATAAGTATTTGCAGCAATAGATTTGAAATAGCAGAGACGACAGTAGCGGTCGTGATGGTGTTAATACTATAATTTTCTCATAAATTTGTGAATGTAGCCAATTATTGTTCTGCAGATCAAATCTTAATTCCCCTTGAGCTGCTGGATACCATTTTTCACCGTTTCTTTTCATTGCTGCATTCTCATATCTTCTATATACATATAGTGACATACACAGTCCCCACTGCACAATGATTTATTTTACTTGTAGCTTAAGTCAATATGAGCAGCCAATCTATCAAGATTAAACATATTCCTAAATAAAAGTTAAACAAACTAAAAAAAATGTTTTAGCTAAAAAGTTGAATTAGCCGAACCAAACACTATCTAATGTAACCTTAAGAGGGTTAGCTTGGGTGGGTCAAATTATTCATTTTTACTCACTCTGTCGTATCGTAGTAAATTACTATTAAGATGTGAATTACGCATGTTATTTGACCAAGATCGGCGATGTTGTGCATCATTACATTTAGAGGAACTTTATTTTTCATTTTATTCCATCTGCTTATTATCCTTTTTTTCCTGGAAGTTCTACTGGTATGTGGGTCAATAGCTGAAGCTGAACTTTCCCTAATAATAATATTATAAGAGTAATAATAATAATAACGATAGCGGCGTATTAGGTTAGGCGTGGTAGGGTGTAACTTGCGTATTAGTATGCCATTTATACTGTATCACGGCGAAATGCCCCAACTACGAAAAAATCAACGGCGAATTGACCCGCGGCGAAAAGACTTAGAACAATGGATTTATCAGAAAGTCTGATTTGAATCACCTGTTAAATCTTCTAACCGTCGGTTTAGATAGTAAAAGATTCTCACCAGTGGTCAACTCAACTGAAGGATCCTTGCAACGTCACACTGATAAACCGAACGGGCGGTAGCTCTACCTTGCAAAACAAAGTTGCTCGGAAGAGGTCGGTCGGTTGGCTGGAAATTTAGCTTACCGCGTTTCGGATTACGGACAGGTTGCTGTGTTATCAAGCATTGGCCTGATAAGGTTCATCAGACGAAGCGCACTACGGGTGCATTGAATCCTATATGGTCACTTGAAAGAAGAGCATCCTGTTGCGACATATTCAAACGAGAGACTAGATAAATGTATGTTTCGCTTATGACGTGTTATTTTGATGATGGTGCGGATGTATGATGTCGTACGAAAGATTATACGTAAGAACGTGGATGAAAATACCATTACCTCCCGAACTGCTTTATATGCATATTCGTTTTGCACGTACAACATGTAAGAAATTCAACGTGTATATATATTTAAAACCTGTCGGTCGCTATGCTATGGTTTTGTTCAAGTAAGACCGGAAGGTCATACAGCGACAATGAAAGGAAAGGTCGGAGTTATCTTAGCTTGGATGCTCCAGATCCTAGCCTGTCCGTCTGAAGCGCTTAATAATACAGTTGGTCAGGCGAAAGACATTGAGCTTAGGTTATATCATTCAGCGATGTTGTAATCCAAAGGCATGAGCAGACCTCTGTATGCCTCTGCTTTCGCACCGAGATTGACGGGGCCTAGCGTTCCTGTTAGCAGTTAGGAGAGAATGTCAGATTAGTTTACAGCGGAATATACTTGATACCATGCAGTCAATAATTAACTCAGAGTTTTTTTCTTGCATGAAGTCAAGGTCATGCAACCTCATGTTTGCACGCCACCACACGTGCGCAGAGGTCTGTTCACTTTGTTTGCTTCCGGGCTGGTCGTCTCTTTTAACCAGCGGTATAGCCTACAACGGGCTATCTCCACGTACAGTGCTCGTTTACTCGGTTCTCATAAAACAGCTAAAGGAGTTCCTAGATTTATAATTTGTTCAAAGTTGGTTATATTTTTAAAAGGAAGCTGCTTCGGCAGTGCGTTCAGTAAGTCTGATATTTAATGGAGAAAGTCAGACCAGTCCAGCTCTATAGTTTTGAAAACCGCCCTACTTGCAGCGAGCAACAAGTTATTTAAACAAGGGCCAAACTTGCCGTGCTGAGAGCTCGTCAGTGTACATCTGTACGGTACAGTCTGTGTGGTGGGTCTGATGATGATGATTACCCGTTAATTTATCAGGGTGGTAACGGCGAGGCGTCCATCGGCCGCGTCTATGTTGATGACCCTGATGATTATGACCTGAAGGACAAGAGCTTTGCGTGGCGCGGCGCCCCCCACCCGCTCTTTTCCCTCGACTCCAAGTCTGGCCAGCTCTATTCTTCCGCTCACGTCAGGGAGGGACGGTGAGTGTATGGCTCTTCATCTCTTGCTCGTTCCTTCCTTATTTTGTTCGGGGGGCTCAGTTGCCGATGTTTATATCTCTTTCCATCCTTCCTGAAACTTTAAGTGGAATAGCAGCCAGGCGTGCGTCAGTTGATTCCTTATTTTATCATGCCTGATTTATTCTTAAATTGAGTCGCAGCTGTTGAGTTGTGTAGCAGCGGTGAGTGTGTCAGTGTTTTTGTTGCTCTTTCCTACGTGAGGTATTTATTGCAGACGGTGAGTGGGTTTGTGATTCGTTTGAACCGTTTCATTGTGACGGTGAGCATTCAACTGCTATAGCTAGGTACATCCTTGGTCTTGCGGTAGTACCGTTAGACTTTACTGTTACTTGTTTGTGATAAACTTTATGAATCGAAAAGAGTTCTCCGTGACACCTACTTGAAATTGCTTAGTTACCACAATGGAAAAAAAAGAATCGAAATATTCGCTCTCCTCCGTTCGGGCTACAACAATTCCGACATCGCTAAGCCTCTAAAAGTCAATCGGAAGACCGTTCTCAGCCCATCCAATGTTATGGCGAGCAGCGCCCCATGAGGACCATGTAGGTTGCTGTAGCCTTAGCCAGGTCATCGGGACGTCTTTCTTTCGTGCCTAATTTGCTTTCTACCCTTACATGCTCCTATTGATGACACTTTATTCTGTTTTTTTTTTCTTCGTTTTCCGGACTTGATGTGCCCGTGCTCCTTGATCTTGTGTGGGGAATGGGGACACCCTCGTTTGTTGGTTCCTCGTTTTATCGACATACTATATGTCACTTCTTTTTCTTCTGAGTGATCCCTTCTGTTGTGAAAAAGGAGGCTTAATTAAACTATTCAATATAACAACTAGAACACTCTGAGAGCGCATACCTCCGCCAAGCGAGGCAACGGTAGCAAAAAATTCAAATTAGCTCTGAAACCATAATTTTCTTTGTATAAACTCGAAAATCTAATAATTTGTGCATTTTGATAGTAATAACAGCTTGTGTAATTTTTTGAAGATCCGTTCTTAACTTTTTTAGTTAAACTGCTAACAATCGTTATGACAAACATGAGTCAAACATACAAAAGAACAAACCGATGTGCGTGAAAATTTAATCATTTATGTCTTTTAACATTACTAACAACCCCTATGAATTTCATAAAGATCCATGGATTATTTTTTTGAATTATTGTGCTAACATGTATAAAATTAAAAACAGTGACAAACGAAGGAACAAACAAACAAATCATTACCAAAATTTGATCATATACTCTTTGTTATATACCTAATAACGCGTGTTAATTTCATCAAAATCCATTCACAACTTTTTGAGTTATGGCATTGAGAAAAATGAAGCAGAGAAACAAACAAACGGATGGACATATCTTCACCAAAAGTTAATCATCCAATCTTCCTAACATGCCTAACAATCCTTGTAAATTTCGTCGAAATCGGTGGATAACTTTTCAAGTTATCTTGGTGACAGACAGAGAGACAAAAAGACAGAAAGACAGATAAACACGACGAAAACATAACCTCCTTGGCTGAGGTAATAATAATTAAACCGCTTGCAGAGTCGCAGACAGATTCAGGACGGGCGAAGGCCTCAGGGATCGACCTCGTACAGGCTGACTCCGAGTTGTCACCCGAGCGACTGTTAGAAAGGCCTTTGAAAATAATCCTCGCCTAAATATGTCTCAACATAAAAAAAAATCTTGATGCTCCCGGAGTCGATCACTATCATGAGTGAAAGAGAAAAGAGCCTGAAAGACCGCGCTGTCAACTGTTCGGAAGCAAGAACAACGGCACGAGTTCTGTCGTCTTCTTAACGACTGTATTGGCATTTTCTTAGATGAGAAAACTTCCACGGTGAATCCTGTCATGAACAAGCAGAACGATCGTGTTTTTAGTTTCGACAAGGACGTCCTAGTGGCATCATGCTACGTGTCTGCAACCAAGCATTCCGTCTGCTTGGTGCGTGGGCATCGTTGAGGCCTCCGTTGTCCATCTTGTAGCCTTGGCATAAAACAAATATCTCAATTCCCGTCGCTTTTGCTGTAGCACACATGCATCTTACCACTAGCTACCGCTAGTAATAATTGACTGAATACGATAAGTTTTTAAGTTGCGTCTCGAAGAATATTTTTACCTATTGAATTTGATCTCAAACTAATAAAATGTACTGTATCAGGAAATTTGAATGACCCGATATTTTCTAACGCTTACATATATTAATCAGTAGCCTACCTTCCTGTACTCTGTACTTTACCGTCGAATTTAGCAATATTGACTTTGCAGATGTCAATGTGCTCGAGATATAGGACAATTTTGGCATGTTGCGAAGATTCACTCATTGGTTGACAGGTTTTATTTTTTTCAGCGACCTTTGACGCTTCTGCTGGCATCTAAATTATGCACGCAAATCCTTTCTTTCATAGAGGCCGTAAGCTGCCGTCGGCAGTTTGCTTGTTTTCTGCGTCTCTATCCAACATTGAGCGACATATTCGCTCTCGTTCGTATCAGTTCTTACAACGATTGTGTGACATTAATTGCCTCGCGTCACTCGTTAGTGTACTCCAAGTTAGGTCGTTTACTTCGGTTCTAAACTTTCATTCATCCTTAATGCCGAACTGGATATTTTTTTTTCACTGGCAAATACTTTTTGCTTTTTTTGGCTTCCAGCTTTGGACCTACCGGTATCTTATAACTGATAATCTCTACCGTATTTCGAAGTAATATATTTATAAAATTCATATTTTCTTCTTGAATATTTCGTATAGTTCATGGGGTCAGCGAGTTGCAACCCACAATTGGGTTACCTACTATATATAGCTACCTATAGTATTTTTGCCATATTATTTTGAACACTTAAAAATATTGAGATAGTCTTAAGGCACCGTCACCTACATGCATACTAAACTTCTTCATTGCATACTTTTATTCATTTTGTTGCTCGCATGACAACTGTTCCATTATTTGGCGAGCCTGGCCAATAGAATCCATTGTATTCCATGATTGATGACTTCATCGAAGATAGCAGCAGAGAATTATGTTTTGTGCGAACCGTTATTGCTGCCAGGTGCACTTAGAAACGGTCACTGGAGTATCATTTCAGTTATCAAGAGTACAGGCTGTCATTGATAGTATTGAAATAGATCCTCCAGATACTAAGTATGGGGGATACTTTGTTGGATTAGTTTATTTTGTACTGTCAAGAATCGCGCATCCTAAGGAACTCCCAATAGTTACCCCAAGGAGTAGTTTCATCTCCGGATAGCATTCCTTCTGTGCCCTTTTCCTCCCTTTTCGTATTTACCCATCCCTCCTGACAGTTTGTGGGTTTGATATTCCTCTTCTTTTCGTCTTGTTCATGCCATCATAGAGATGATCCTTCGTGTACATTTTTTTTTTTTTTTTTGCATCGTGCCTTCCTGCTTTGCTCCTATCTCTGAACCACAGAGTACTTATGTATTTGCTGGAACTAGCAACGTAATGATGATACCCGGCACAGGTACGAGCTGGCCCTGAGTGTCACGGACACGTTATGGCAGCAGAACAACGTGCCCGCTAACGTCACCGTGCTGGTGAAGGAGCTCGACCCAGCAGCGCTGAGCCACGCCGTGCAGCTCACGCTCTACCCTGTCACTGCTCACCAGCTCACGGCTCACTGGACGCCTTCGGTGAGTTGGTTCTTCACCAGTCATTGCCCAGCATGCGATGTGCCTTCAGAAATAGGGTGTTTCTTTCTTCGAGCAGCTTCGACAGAAATCGTGTACATGTGGTACAGGTACGCTGGTTAGCGTAATGAACTACGATGTTAACGTACTAGCAATTCCGTTAGAAGTATCTTGCTTACGAGCGGTCCGTTATACCGGATCCACACTATGCATTCGCACGCACAACGTGTTGCAAGGATTATATAGCTCGCATACTAAAGCTGTACATCTTTGCATTAAGGGGATCGTTTAGGCGAAAATGGTCAAAATTATCAATTTTCTGTTTTTTGCTCAAAAAGTGTCTTCAGGTATGTGGGCATTGCGTCCCAAATTTTTAGGGGCTAGCGGCACTAGAACCCCCCCAAAATGGGGGGGGAAATGGGTCCACAGGGGGTCGAAATTTACCTTTTTTTTTTTGCTGCAAAATCATCAGTATACCAAAGGCTATTGCATACCAAATTTCTAGGGGGCTAGCGGC